>JAQZBX010067944.1:0-15838 GCA_029593785.1 Cabassous unicinctus
GGGGCCTCTCATATGGTAAACGGGTGCTCTATCCATTGCGCCACACCCGCTTCCTGCCGTGAGGTTGCTGCATCAGCCCACCGCACCGCTCAGGCCGGCGTGCCCTCACAAGGAGGCCTCGGGACGCGAACCCGGGCCTCCTATATGGTAAACGGGGGCTCTATCCACTGAGCCACACCCGCTTCCCCACAGACATCATTTTGAGTAAAATAAGCCAGACACAAAAAAGACAAATATTGTATGATCTCAATAATATGAAATAATAATAGAGGGTGGGGGTAAGGAATGGGAAGTTAATGCTTAATTGGTACAGAGTTTCTATTTGGGGTGATGGAAGAGTTTTGGTACTAGATGGTGGTGATGATAGGACAATGTTGTGAATGTAATTAACACCAGTGAATTATATATTTGAATGTGGATAAAAGGGGAAATTTCAGGTTGCATATATGTTACTAGCACAAAAATTAAAACAAAACACCAACTGTGGACCCTAAACTATGGATTATGGATAGTCTTTGCACGTTACATTTATTGTTGGGTCATTTCAGTCAATTTTGAACTATACCCCACCACTACCACCATTTGTAAGGGATGGAGGTAAGATATTGTTGTTTGAAGAAACCAAGTCATTTGTCTTACATGAACTCCCATATCCTGAACTTTGTTTCCAAACCCTAAATTTTCGGGGTTTGGCTTAACTTGTTCTTTTATCCCCTGGATTTGCTATAAACTGGGCTTTACGTCTAAACACGTTTTCACAGGATCACTTCACTGGTGATGCTGTGTACCTCATCCAGCAACACCTCAGGAGGTACCGCGTGTCTGCTTGTCCCATTATTAGTGATACTCAGTTCAGTCACTTAGGTGGTGATAGCCAGCTGTCTTCGTTGTAAAGGGATGCTTTTATCTAGCGATGAGCAGGGAAACTGTGGGGTGGTGGCCCCTCACAGGAGACCTTTCACCTAATGGTTTTAGCATTCACTGAGGATCCAACTCCCAATCAATTATTTCGCTGGGGACTGAAAAATGGTGGCTTTCTAATTCTAACATTCCTTCTATTATTCCTGCTAAAAAATATATTTTAAAAAAGATTTATTTATTTATTTCTCCCCACCACCACCCCCTTCATTGTTTTGCGCTCGCTGTCTGCTCTCTGTGTTCTTCTGTGTCTCCTTGTCTTCTCTTTAGGCGGCACTGGGAACCCGATCCTGGGACCTTCCAGAGTGGGAGAGAGGAGCTGAATCTCTTGCACCACCTCAGCTCTCTGGTCTGCTGCATCTCTTATTGTCTCTCATCTGTGTCCCTTTTTGTTGTGTCATCTTGCTGAGCTAGCTCTCCACGCAGGCCAGCACTCCTGCACAGGTCAGCACTCCCTGTGGGTCAGCGTTCCGCTCAGGCCAGCTCGCTGAGCGGGCCAGCTTGCATTTCACCAGGAAGCCCCAGGAATCGAACCCTGGACCTCCTATATGGTAGACGGGAGCCCAATCCCTTGAGCCACATCCATTTCCCAAGAACATGTTCTTAAATTTAATGTATCTCTGTGGGTGTGAACCCATTGTAAGTAGGACCTTTGGATGAGGCTACTTCAGTTAAGGTCTAGCCCAACTCATTCAGGATGGGTCTTAATCCTCTTACTGGAGTCCTTTATAAGAGATACAAAGAGAAAGCCACAAATGGAGCAGCCGGAAGCTGAACATGCTGCCATGTGCCTTGCCATGTGACAAACTAAGGACCAAGGATCACTGGCAGCCAGCCCCAGAAGCCACTGTCTTCGAGGAGAATGCATCGCCTTGATTTGGACTTTCTTTTAGCCTCAAAACCATAAGTGAATAAATTCCCATTATTTAAGCTGACTTATTTCATGGTATTGCCTTGAGCAGCCTAAGAAACCAAAACAGACAGTATAAATGCTTAATTATTTTTATATCCAGAATAAGGAATTGGTGTTATAGTCATTGGTGGTGGCAAAATTGTCATCGATGGTTTCCCCTGCTTTCTCTTTCTTTCTTTTTAAGCACTCATGGTTCTTATTTATTCAATGCTTTCAATCTATTAGTCTTTATTCTTATTGATGTTTAAATTGTCCCAAATTTGGCCAGCGGGAGCCCCTTCAAGCTGGCTCCTGGCCTTTTAGGCTTTATTCCTTTAAGACTTCCTTGCTTTCTGACATAAGATATTCTAAACTCACCTGGAAATTTCCCTCTTCATCCCTGAAATCAGCCATTTCTCCAAGGAGTTTTAATTTCTTTCAGGTAAATTATATTTGGAAACCAATATTGGATGCTAGATGTGTTCAGTACTACTGAGATATCACTGCTCCTGGGCCCTTTCAGTGGACAGAGCTGGAAAATTCACATTTAAAAAATCCATACGTTCTTATTGAAATTCCCAACTCAAATTTAATATTAAAGGAGTTATTTTTCCTTTACTTCTTTGGTTTTATATTTGCATCTTTCCCCCCTCAAACTGCAAATCTTGGCTTCAATTAACATATTTACTTAACTTAGTTTTTCCTCCAACATGCATCAAATAGTTTCAAAATTACAACACTAATATTACTTGGAGCACTAAAACCATTAGGTGAAGTTTAAGATCTCTTTTCAATTCTTTTGTTCCAGGAAGTACTGGCATACTGAACTTAAACAAAAACAAAACACAAAAATAAAACCTATGCCTCCCAGTCATTTGGTAAGTTGTAATTTATTTTCAGCAAAACATTATCATCTCTCATACAAATGCTATCATTTTAAATTTTATTGGTTTTGTAGCATTAACTATGTATGATTTCTAAATTTTTTTGGTTCTATAGTAGTTCAAAAGCAATCAGCAAAAGAAATTTATGCTTAATTTTTTTTATTTGTAAATATTTAAGAAATATTATCATCAAAACCATTAGACTATAGTTACAGGTGAGGATCTCAAATGAAGTCAGCTATAGATGACTCTTCCTTAAACAGCAAGAACATGTAAAAAGTAACTTAAAAAACAGCAAAAATTCACAAATTCCATTTTTGTATTTTCTACAATGATTGAATTCTTTATAACAAGCCTGTATCATTCTCACAAATTAAAAAATAATAATAAAACCAAGCTATTATGCAGATATAATTTAAGCCCACACTTGGGGTAAATGAGAATATTTCCTCTTTAAGAGATGAGAAACACTGCTGTAGGCATGGACTTGGCTTTCCTGGGCTCAACTGGAGAGTCAGTGAGACGTAAATGCATGATAATGTTGCAGTTCAATTTCTGCTGTTTTTCCATTTCTGAGGAATTTTAGAAAAATCAGAAAATACAGGCCAGCTCCATCAAGAGGAGACAGTTTGATTACTAGGAGAGTTGATAATAAATAGGTTACCCCAAAGAAAGAAAAGTCAGGGGGAGGAAGTCCCAGATGCCCTGACTCATTCTTTCATGTCAGAAACTGCCTCTTTCCCACACACCCTGGTCCAACCAGGGCAGCTAGGAACATTGCTGGGTCTCACGGAGGCGGCCCCATGTGCCCACATGCCGAGCAGGCCCACCATGGTTGGCACGGCTGCACATAATATCCCCAAAGCTTTCTCACTTCCCTCTGGAAGGCCATACTTCACTCCAACGTTTCACTTCCTGTTTCCTCTAAATATCTCCATCTATCTCCACACATACCTACACATCCTGACATTCATACACATCTTTTTTTTTTTTTTTTTAACTCTTAGCCTTCCCCCCTGTTCTTCCTTCCTCTGCAGCCTTTACCCAGTGACTTCATGTAGCTAGACCATAAAGGCTGGGAGGGCCCTCAGAGACCATGGTCTCCAACCACCTCATCAAGAGCCTGGAAGCCAAGGCCCAGGGAGGAGAACAGACTAGCTGTCGGCCACACATCTAAGTAAGATAGACCTCAGTTCCCAGCCCTGAATTCCGTACTTGACTCTCCTCTTTTCATGTATTCTAGGCACAATGTGGTAAGTTCACAAAATGCCTGAATCCCGCTATTCTATTAAAAGGAGGCGGGCAGGAGACACGTGAAGGAGCAAACTGTGCTTGACTAACCCAACCAAGATTTCTCTTCCCTTGTCCCTTGCAGCCTCCACTTAAGATCCTGGGAAAGTTAAATACTTATTTTCACCACCATCCTCTGCAACTAAGAGTGGACATTTGATAAAGTTGTGGGCAATGGGACTTAAGTAAAAATCTTCTGGGGGTTGGGGAGTATTTTTGCTTTCTTTGTCTAAAGGGAAATGTGAAGCTGGCAACTTCTTTTCCTCCTTCTTGCAGTCTTGAATGCAAATAAAATGCCTGGAGCTGCAGCAGCTCTTTTGTGATCATGAAGCAACAATCAAGACAAAATACGCAAGAGACTTGCAGATAAACCTCCCCTCTCATCACAAGCTGCTAAATCAATGCACAGTTACCCAATTTTGGATGTCTTGTTACATAACAAGACCTCTATCAGTAATATTTTCTATTTCTTGCAGCAGAAAGCATTCCTAATTGCTATAAACATACATACACCACTCACAAACATGTTAATCCAACATATATTTACCAAGCTATTATGGAGAATCTGAGGCTAGGATCCAGACATGAAGAAGACATGGCCCCTGACCTCCAGGAATTAATAACACTGAGACTATATATTTTTTCTTGATCAGTGCTGTAAGATAAATATTGTCCCCATTTAGCAGACAGACTAAACTGAGACTCACAGAGGTGAAGGGATTTGTTTAAGGTTATACAGTACTTGGGGCCAACACCTGAGTCATATAGAGTAATCAGCCCATAAGCAAGCTAGCAACCAATGTCATGATTTCCAGTGACAACCAACCAGAAACTTTCTCAGAGCACCACCTCCACTCCTACCCACCCCCAGTTTCTTTTTTCTTTGAATTGGTGTTTTAGTTTCCTTGCTCCTAAAACAAATACTATACAATGGGTTGGCTTAAACAATGGGAATTTATTGGCTCACAGTTTTGAGGCTAGGAGAAACCCAAAATCGAGGCACCAGCAAGGCAATGCTGTTTTCCTGAATACTGTGGCGTTCTGGGGCTGGCTGCCAGTGATCCTTGGTCCTTGGCTTTTCTGTTGCATGGCAATGCACATGGTGGCATCTTCTCCTTTCTCTTTTGTCCCATTGACTTCCAGCTTCTGGCTGTTCCCCATGGCTTCCTCTAAATTTCCTTCTGCTTTTAAAGGACCCCAGTAATCCAGATTAAAGGCCAGCCTGATTCAGTTGGGGCACACCTTAATTGGAGTCACATTTTTTACAATGGGTCCACATCCACAGGACCAAGGGTTGGGACCTGTACATGCATTTTGGGGTGACATGATTCAATCCTGAATAATTAAAAAATCAGCTGATTGGCAAGGGATGCTGAAGCAAAAAGTCATGAGGCAGGAGAACACAAGTTCCATGAGATTGAGAGAGCACACACCCATCGCGGCACCATAGAAGAAAAGAGAAGCAGAGGAGCCCAGACCTAGAGCAGAGCCCAAAGTGTGGGGACCCACAGTAAACTCCTCCTTGGTCTGTAAGAATGAAGGTCAGCCACTGTTCCCTGAAACTGAAATGCCTCCATCTTGGAAGCGAGTAGCAGAAATTAACTCAAGCCAACTTAAGCAACAAGGCAAATACATGATATGGATTCTCATGGAAATCTAGGAGGCCCCTTTTAGTGGTTTGGAGCTGTATGTAACCCAGAAAAACATTCTTAAACTTAACCTATTCCTGTGGGTATGAACCCACTGTAAGTAGGACCTTTTGATAATGTGACTTCAGTTAAGGTGTGACCCAAATGAATCAGGATGGGTCTTAATTCTATTATTGGAGTCCTTTATAAGTGGAATGAAATTCAGACAGAAAGAAAGCCACAAAGGGTGCTGGCAGAAGCTTTACATCACCAGGACCCAGAAGAGAATGGAAAGACCAAGAGACACCACCATGCACATTGTCATGTGACAGAGAAGCCCAGGACCAAAGATTGCTGGTAGCCAGTCCCAGAATTCTAGTCTTTGGGAAGAAAGCATTGCCTTGAAGATACCTTGATTTGGACATTCTCTTAGCCTTAAAACCATGAGCAAATAAATTCCCATTGTTTAAGCCAAACCATTGCTTGAGCAGCCCAGGAAACTAGAACCTTATACTCCTGTCCCTGTGTTAACCTAGCTCCACTCCTCATTGTAGCCACTTGTCCCTCAGGACACTCCCTGAGCTGAGTGACATGGAAGAGAAGGGCTTCTGAGAGGAGAGGTTCCCCAGCACCCCATCCCCAGATCCCCACTAAAACAACTTCTTTTATGCCTTCCACTTGCCTCAGTGACCTATGCTGACATCTCTGGAAACTGGGACTTTAACTTTAAATAGACTTTTTTTTTCAAAGTCTCTGTTCCTCCTTTTTAAAAAATGTCTTTTTCCCCTTTTTACTTTCAGCAGAACTAACTGGGGAAGACAGGTTACAAAGGGAAGGTGGAAGGAGAGAGGAAGGGGGAGTCTCAGTTCTGTTAGGCCCCTAGTCCTGGGTGCTTGCTGGGTGTCTGGCCCTCACTGGAGCTGGAAACACCACACATGCCAGGCCTGCCCTTGGAAGCATCCTCACTAGCCATGCCTTCCACTGTGCCAGCCCCAGACTGGGCACTCACTATGGTAATAAAAACAATAGCCAAAGTCACCATTTTGAACATTTGCTCTAAGAAGGCACTGCTCAGTGCTTTTCATGTGTTATCTCATTTAACCCACATATCAGACCTGTGGGGTAGGTAGATCTCATCCCATCAGGAGAAAACTGAGGTTCAGAGTGGTTAAGTGACTTGCTCTAAATCTTTCAGAGAGTACATGGTAGAGGCCAGCTCAAAGTCTGACTCCAAAGCCTTGTGTTTTGGGGCATATGATTCCTACCTCTACACGTTTTGCTTGAGTCACACTATGGGCTGCCCTGTGTTTTAAATCTGATTAGTTGTTAAGATAAATAATCAGGAGAGTTGACAGAAAAACTCATATTTCTGGAGTCTCTTAAAAAAATCAGGGTGTCCGTCCCCACTGGGACCCACATTTCTTGGTGGCAATAACTTGCTAAAGCAAGGTAGCAACTGACTCCTTTCCATTAGACCCTGGCTCTCTAGTTTGTCACAGTGTCCACCACTCCCAACAAGCCACTTTCACAGGCCACTGATCATCCTCTTCCTGGTCTGTCACTCATTTATGATGCCCACATGGCCCCTGTGGCCAACTGGGTATGTGTCCCTGCACTATGCAACCGAGCTTCATGATGAATGGATGGACAGGTAGTCAAACAGATGGATGGACAGATGGAAGAATGGCAAGAGCTTGGTGGGTCTCAGCTGCCTGCCCAGGAGATATCTATGGGCACTGTCCTAATTCACCAAACCTTAACTATGCTCCAGGATGTCTGGCCTAACAAGTCAACCTGGCTTCCCTGGCAAACCCAGGCACTAAGAGTCCCCCATGCCACAAAAACGTTTACCCTCATTCAACAGTCCCAGTTGGAGCAGCCACTCCGTGCCAAAGCCTGGGGATGGAGAGGCCTTAGAGAAGGCCTCATCTATAAGAAAGCTCAGACTTTCATTCATTCACTGGGGAGCTGGGCTGGGCATACAAACTGCACTTATCTTATAGGTTTGTTGTGAGGATGCAAGGAGATGAGGAAGGTAAGCGCCTGGCCCATGGCAAGGGCCCAATATAAGTAGCCTAGTAGAGGGTGGGGAAGTTAGGGAATTGTGAGATTGGGTGTTAGATGGGCTGTGGAAGTTGATGCTGCCTTGACCCCAGATGCTGGCAAGAGGTCAAATGATAGGGACCAAGGCATCAGTGAGCAGAGGACCAGGTAAGTAGAAGGGGGTTAGATGGAAAAAGGATGGGTTCTTGGGGTGGGGTGAGCTGTGAAGGTGGAGAGGCATGGGGAGTAATGAGGAAGGAAGAGTACAAGCCTAAATGTAGCCACAAGGGATGCTGGGAGTATGCGGACCCAAAATGGAACCAGACAGGGGAAGAAGACCCAGGGACTCGAGAGAAGAAATACCATCTGGTGTCCATTTCCATCCATTAAGAGACGGAAGGGAAGGGGAATCCACACAAAGGTTAATGATGCATATGCATCTTGGTGATAGAACAGGGGCTCTAGGAGTGCTGGAGGGTGAAGGCTGGGTGGAACATTATCCTCAACCTGGAGGAAGAAAGAATAAAGAAGGGGATGTGGGGCAGATGGGTGCTGTGACAGTTAGAAGCTTTTTGTGGATCCCCAAAAAGATCATGTCCTTAGAGCTAATCCATTCCTGTAGATTACTGTAGGTGGGACCTTTTGATTAGATCACTTCAGTAGGGCATGAGCCATGGTGGGTCTTAATCCTTTTGCTGGAGTCCTTTATAAAAGGAGGAATAAAAGCCTCAGACACAAGGGGGAAAAAAACGTGGCAGAGACAGAGAAACCCCGAGGGTGAGAGAGAAGTCTCAGAGGCTGGAGGCTGGAATCAGTGGAGCACAGAGGCATGGAAAGAGGCCCCTGAGGCTAAAAGAGACAAGGCCTGGAGGAAAGGGGAAAGATGAGCCATATGCCTGATCACCCTGGTTGAGCTGGGTGAGAAAGTAAACCTGGAGGAGAAGGCAGAGACTCAAACCGGTAGACACTGCCGTGATGCCCTGCCATGTGGTAGGAGTCCAGGATCACCAGCAGCCGACCTTCAATGAGAGAGCATCTCTGATGACGCCTTCATTTGGACATTTTCACAGCCTCAGAACTGGAACCTTTAACCTAATAAATTTCCACTATAAAAGCCAACCCAGGGAAGCGGGAGTGGCTCAGTCGATAGAGCCCCCGTTTACCATATGGGAGGCCCGGGTTCGCTTCCCGGGGCCTCCTTGTGAGGGCAGGCCGGCCCGCGCGGCGTGAGGGGCTGATGCAGCGGGACCTCACAGCAAGGGGAAGATAAGCAGACACGGAGAAGACACACAGCGAATGGACACAGCAAGCACAAGCAGCAAGGGGGGGATAAATAAATAAATAAATAAATAAATAAATAAATAAATCTTAAAAAATAAAAATAATAAATAAATAAATAAATAAAAGCCAACCCATTTCTGGTATTTTGCACTGGCAGTCTTTAGCAAACTAAAGCAGATGCCCGGGGGCAGATGTGGCTCAAATGGTTGGGCGTCCATCTGCCATATGGAGGGACCTGGGTTCGATCCCCGGGACCTCCCGGTAAAATAAAAACATATATACAGAAGGCACGTGGGCTGCCAGGCTCTGTGTGCCGGTGAGCCTCCAGGCCCTGGGAGCCATGCAGCAAGATGATGATGTAACAGGAGAGAGACGCAGGGGAGAGACAAGACGAGATGCTCCAAAAACCAGGAACCGAGGTGGCGCTGGTAGCAGAACACCTCTCTCTTATATCGGAAGTCTCCAGGATCGAATCCTGGTGAAGACTGGAGGAGGAGGATGAGAAGAGATGGCAGGAAACACACAGAGAATTGCCCAGCAAATGGACACAAAAAACAGCAAAACAGGGAAGGGGGGGTTTAAAATGGATAAAAGTAAATAAATAAATCTTTAAAAAAATAATAAAATAAAATAAAGCAGATGCCCTGCAGAGTTTGGGCCTTGCTCAGTCATTATGGGGAGCTGTGGGAGGCAGAAAGTTGAGCAGGAATGTGGCATCTGAGGCTGAGCTCATCCTAGAGAGGTTCGTTCCCATGGCTGACTCCCAGGATGAACCTGGGGCAGTGAGGAAGCACTCCTGGTCTGAAAGCCAGGACAGTGTTGGCAGTGACGGAAAGCCAGGTTATAATATTGTCAAGCTAACAAAAGTCTTTCCTGTGAGATGCTTTCACTGAATCTCCCTAAGTTGATAGGTCACCAATGAGGCCTCATTCGGGGTGGAAAGTGGTCATGAGGCTCATGGCAATTTTCCTTTCAGCCTTAGAAGTCAATGGTGCCCTAAAAATCTTTCTGTGGAATACGGCTGAAGCTGCTCTCCTTGCAGAAAGACAGGAGGTAGTTTAGGGAGTTTTCTTGCCTGTCTATTCAAGGGTCAACATGCCCTCCTCTTTCAGAGCCCCTGGAAGACTGAGACCCGAGACCACAGTGATGCTGTCCCAGGAGGTCTGGAAGAGGCAACGTGGTCCCTGGGGAACTAGAAGACCACTGATACAACAGCCTGATGCAATGGCCTTACCCTGAGGCATGAATTGATATTCAGTTGCCACCGGCCTGGGGCCTCCTGTCTGCAGTTGGTGTCCTTTCCCTGTGGGGCATTGCTACGGAAAGCCAAATGACCACTCAGAAGTTCCAGAAAGGGGAATAGTTAGCCAAATGTGATGGTCCCTGTCCTAGAGCTCTATCTCTTGATACCTCGTCTTAGGCTAACCCTGCCATAAGGACCAGGAAGGAGACTCCATTGCTGGAGTCTCCCTGACAAACCTCACCCGCCAACCCTCTTTGCCAACTTCCCATTTGGCACCACAGTTTTTCTTCAGCATTGTCAAAAAATGACAGTCTCTGAGGCACAGGGTCTGGCACCAAGAGTCTGTGGGGTCATTTTACATCAGCTTTTTGGGCAGCAATCATTTCCAGGCCCTTCTCCCTGAGGTCACACTCAGCCTGCACGGGTGGGTTTGATCAGCTTCCCTCTCGGAGGATGTTGGCTCTCCCACATTTCTGGGCAGGGGGTATGTCAGTGTCCAACAGACCAGCGTCAGGGTTCACTGCCGCATCACCCAGCAGGCAGGTTGAGCCCAATTGGGTAGCAGCACCAACAAATGAGGAGGTAAACCTTTTAAAGCATTTGACATCTAACTCTGACCCAAACAGCCTTAAACCAGACGGTCATTTATCACAAAGCCTAACGGGGCTCCTGGAGGGAGGAGGGATTCCAGGACGCGGAAGCAGCGCTCAGCCTTGTCATCTCTGACCCAGTGTGCCCTGTCTTTCTGCTCTGCAGTCCTCACGGTGGGCTTCTCCCTCAAGCCGCTGGTGAGATGGCACAGCTCTCCCACAGCAGACAACCTTCAAAACAAGCCAGACTACGGTCTTTTCAGGTGTCTCTCTAGGGAACGTAAGTATTTTTCGGAAGCTCCTCCCCCAAGGCGGCACCTCATGTCTCATTGGGCTGAACTGGGTCAGGTGCCCACTCGGAACCAGCCAATCACTGGCAAGGCAGACGGTGTCACCCTCCCGTGGTGCGCTGCGCTGCGCCTTGGTTCCCTTGACCTGCGTCCCCAGACTCCACCCCTAGAGGTTTGGATTTCTTTGGTGGGGGGTGCTGGCGTGGGCAGTGGGATTTTAAAAAATTGGTTGTTGTCACCAGTAACCCTGGAGATGATGAGAATATGATGGAAGAGACGAATGAGTCAGAAGCCTGGGGAAGCGGGGACTAGACCATGGGCCCGCAGGAGAGAGGAGAATGATATCACATGGAGAACAGGAGTGTCCATCTCCAAGCAGCTGAGCCCTGCTTGCCGCGTGGCCCCTGAGAGCCCTTTCCCGAGGCCCGTTGGTCAGGAAGAAGCCCCAGATCCCAGCCAGCCTCACATCACACGAGTTTGGGGCCACGGCTGTCCAGCTTTGCTGCCCAGGGGAGCCCCAGGGAGCTCCTTTAGGGGTGTGCAGGAAATGCAGGCCGGGCACCTGCACTTTTGGTGCATTCCCCCGACGGTCCTGGGGTCGGGGGTGGGGGTGTACCAAAGGTTAAGAACCACGGCTTTGGCATTAACCTTCCTGGGACTTTGCCCAGCGCTCAGCCACCCGAGTCCACATGTCCTCTCGCTCAGAAAAACCTGAGGCTCAGGCAGGAAGGCAGGGGCTATCACCCCATCCCCAGCCCCAGCCCCATGGCACTACTTAAAACGTGGGGCGGAGGGCCGGGTTCAATGACCAGGTGACAGGGGCGCTGCTGCACCCTTGTCCCGTGTCATTTAACGTCTTCTCTTTCTTTTGGGGGCCTCCCAGCCCTCTCACTGCTGGCCAGTTGCTCCTCTGCGCTGCCAGCTTTGGGACCTGCCTGAAATGGCAACTCTCCAAGAGTAGAAGAAATTCAAGGAAGAACTGGTCACCTTCCTTAGCCCTACCTCCTCTCTTCCCATCCATTCTCTCTGATGCCCACCCTGTGCTGAGCGCTCCTCAGCTGCTCTCTCCACGCCGCAGAATAGATGTTCAACTGGGATGTTAAGCGATTAAAACCTACTTTTTTTTGACAGTTTAATTTTCAAAGGGCAGCCTGGTGAAGAAAATAAACTGCTAATGGTGGATTGTTGTGACATTTTCGACTTGCTTATTGTTGGAACACAGGGAAGACCTCTTTAACTTGATGATATTATAACCTGGCCAGCCTACTGAGTTCTCTTTTCAATTGTAATCATTTATTAAATAATGTTCTTGGATTGTCTAAGTAGAAAGTTACACTGTGTGCTAATAAAAAAAAGTCTGTTGCTTCTTTTCCAGTACTTGTAATTAATTTATTTTTATTTTTCCCGTGTCTTTTATTTCTTTCTTGGTCTAAGGAATTTATTTTAAGAGGTGTCTAAGGATGTACAGTGGAAGGACAGTCTCTTCTTCCCATCCCCCAACCACCCAGTCCAATTCCCTTCTCTGGGATTCTCCAGGTAAATAGAACCGACAGGATATATATGTAAACATATGATATACATATATGTAAATATGTGAATATTGTCAGATTTATTATAGGAATTGCCTCACATGACCATGGGGATTGGCGAATCTGAATTCTGTAGGGCAGGCCACAAGCTGGAGACTCTGATGGAGGTTTTGATGAATTCCCCAGGAGAAGCTGGCTGGCTGAAGTAGCGATAGAAATTCTTCAGTCTGCTGAAATCATCAGTTCTCCCTCTAATTGGATGAGACTTCTCTCATCCTTGAAGGCCATCTCCTTTTTTGATTGTAGAGGCAGTCAACCATAGATGCAATCAACCAACTAATGATTTAAATCCACAAATTATCCTCAGTAATAACTAGGCCAGTACTTTCTTTGACCGTACAACTGGACACCGTAACCTTGCAAGCTGATACATGAACTTAGCCATTAAGCCACAATGACCAGTTTCTTCTGAGCCCTTCCAGAGATAGTCACGCACGTACAAACACCTACATGTATATATTCTACTCCCCTCTCCACGCACACACACAAAGTAGTCTTCCAGTAACCTATTTCTGGGTAACAATATACCCCATATTGAGTGGCATAAATCAATGACCATTTTATTATGTCACAGAGTCTGGTTTAAGGAATTTTTCAGGGCTCTACAGGGATAGATTATCTCCCTTCCAACCATGTCTGGGATCTCAACTGGAAAGACTCAAATGTCTGGGGGTTGGAATCATTGAGACTTCTTCACTCATATGTGTGGCCCTTGTGCTTGGTTAACCCAAAGTCAGGGCAATTGACCAGAGTTCCATATGGTCTTGCCAGGTGACTTGGGCTTCTTCACAGCATGGAGACTCAGGTCTCCAAGAGTAAGTGTTACACTGAGCAAGACAGAGGTGGCATGGCCTTTGTTGGGGATTGAATTATGAACCCCAGTTTGAACATGTTCTTGGTCTTGGTCTGCCTTCTGGTGGGTGTGGACCCATTGTGAATAAGATCTCTTCAAGATGTCACTTCAGTTAAGGTGTGGTCCAGCTGAATCATATTGGACTTTAATCTGGACTACTAGAGTCCTTTATTAGCAGAGTGAAAGTCAGGCAGATGGAAACCATGGGGAGAAGCCAGAAGCCAGAAGTCAACAGAACCCAGAGGAGAAGGTCAAAGACATCACCATGTGCATTGCCATGGAACCCCATGAAAAAGCCAAGGAACCTCAAAGATTGCCATCCAGCCAGAAGATACCCCAGAGGAAGCAAGCCTTCTAGCCTCTGAAACTTAGCCAACAAATTTCTATTCTTTAAGCTAACCCATTGTATGGTATTTGTTTTAGCAGTGGGAAACTAAAACAGCCTTTTAAGACCTAGCTTCAAAAATCATCTAGCATGGAACAGGTGTAGCTCAGTGGTTGAGTGCCTGCTTTGCATGTACAAGGTCCCGGGTTCAATCCCTGGTACCTCCTTGGGAAAAAAAAAACAAAAAACATCTAGTGTTGCTATAGTGGAGATGGTCACAAAGCCCTGCTCAGCTTCAAATGGTGGGACAACTCAAGGGGAGGAACTACAAAGAATTTGTGGCTATGAATTTAAACTCGCAGAGGTAGCATACTATCACACTATCCCGCACATTGTTTTGTTTTGTTTTTCACTTAACAATATATCTTGGCAATATATATATGAAGTACATATAGGGCTTCCTTATTCTTTTTTTACAGCTGCACAGTAGTCCATTATAAGAATGCATCAGACTTTATTTAACCAGTCCCTGTTGATAGACCTTGTATTGCTTGCATTGTTTTCTATCTTTTGCTATTACAACTACGCTACAGTGCATGTCCTTAACCACACATCATTTCCCATGCCTACAATATATTTGGAGATAATTAAGTTTGATAGTGACAAACTGCTCTCCACCAGGACTGCACCAAATTTAAATTTCCACCAGCAATGTATGAGAGTGACTACTTCCCCGCGTCCTTTCCAATCTAGTGTGTTGCTGAAATTTTGAATCCTTACCAATATGGTAGGTGAAAAAGTACTTTGCTGTAATTTTCATTTGTTTTTCCCTAATTGTGAGTGAGGTTGGGCATCTTTTCAAATGTCTGAGCATCCTTCATGTTTTCTTCTCTGTGAATTACTCATTTCACTATTAGTCTGTTGGCCTTTTCCTTATCGAAGGATAAGAGCTCTCTAGAGACTGAGGAAATTGGGCCTTTTGTCTGTGATACGAGTGACAACACAGGGTGTTCGTGGTCTTTTGACACTGATCATGGAGGTTTTTGGCCACAAGTGGCAAGCTGCACTTTTTAAGAGATTCCCTTCCCATCCCATGCCTCCATCTAGAGGTGGGGTCTTTGGGTCCTTCCACTAGAACTTGGCTGGGCCTTTTCCTTCTGCCTCAACAATTAGAACACAGCAGAAGGGATACGACATGGCTTTCAAATCTAGGTCCTGAAAGGCAGTCTAGTTTTCCCCGGGTTATTTCTCTCTCTGAGGAAGCCTGCTTTTGAAACCCAGCCACATAGTATGAGGAAGCCCAGGCCACATGGAGAGGCAGCCAGTTGAGCTCCCACCCAACAGCCAGCATCACCTGGTAGCCATCCATGGAGTGCGCTTTCAGGTGATTCCAGCCCCGCCCTCCAGTCTTCTACCTGAGGCACCGGGCATTGGGAAGCAGGAACAGGTCAAGCTTGCTAGGCCTAGTTTGAATTCCTGGCCTGCAGAATCCACATGAGATACTAAATTTATTATTGTTTTAAGCCACAAAGTCTTTGAGGTGATTTTTTTTTTTCACACAGCAGTAGATAACCAAAATAGTCTTTGTTTTTATTTTTATGTTGCTGAAGCTAACGTTTTCTTTTACAGCTTCTAGTTTTGTGGCACACTGAAAAGGTCTTTCCCCCTGGGAGGTTATGAAATATTCTCCCATACTTTCTTCATGGTTTTATTTTTCAAGTTTAAATGTTGGATCCATTTAGAATTTACTTTTTTTTTTTTTTTTAATTATTTTATTTGTAAAATGATATATAAATACATATGCATATATGTGCATTTGTTTACATAAATGTTATTTGTTATATATATAAATACATTTTATAAAGGTGCCTAGATTACCCAAATATTACTCAGAAACTACAGGGATTCCCATGCTTCCCACCGCCCACACCCCCAAAAACACCCCACACAACCATTCCCCATCTGTGTGGTACTACACCCGCAATGGATATACACATCCTGGGGCCTTGCCA
>JAQZBX010067945.1:0-15865 GCA_029593785.1 Cabassous unicinctus
CCTTATTAGCTATGCTTATTGTTGGAAACATAGCTGGATCTTCTTCCCAATATTTATTTTCATTTTGATCAGTCATGACGTGGAATAGGTATTATTTCCTCAACTCCTTTGCTGTAATTTGGTTCTAACCCAGGAGCATAGTAATCAGACTTGGCCACTTCCTATTCTCTTAAGATATAAGGATTCCAGGTGGAGGGAGTGACTTTTCATGTATTAAATACTTATCATGATTGTAAAGCACTGTGCTAATTGGTTCACAGCATTATTACATTTAATCCTCACAGCAACCCTATGAGAGAGATGCTACTGTAATTGCCATTCTGAAGATGAGAAAACAGAGGTACTTAAACCATAATAACACAGATAAACAGTGTCTAATTCCAAAATTATTTGATCCTTTATGTGCAAGAAGATGAAGCAAGAGTGGAAGCAAATTTCTAATGCCATTTGCCAAATGTTTCCAATGCTCTACTTTCTGGGTTACATGGGGCCATGTAATGGGTGGTGGCCCAAGAGTTGTTAATAGAAATGACATGGGCTAATCGCCTTCATTCCCTTCCCCACCTCCACCTTTGCAGCATTTAATTATTGAAACAATGCCCTCCAGGAATCTCTTGCCCTTTGGCAGAAACGAGCATCATACACGATGGTGGCTGCCACATCAGCCTGGATCTTTGGGTAAGTACAATGAGCAGACCTCCTGCCAACCTACGTAGGACACAGAAAAGCAAGATATAAACACTGCTGAGATTTAGAAGTTTCTCTTTACCATAACATAACCCAGCCTAGCCTGACTAACATAAATCCTATGTATGATTAATTGTATTCCTTAGAGTATTGAAAGCTTTTCTAGTGTCAATGGTGCTAGTGAAGAGCTGAAAAAATACTAAAATAATATTCATCAAAAGCTCAGTATTCAAGACAAAAAAAGTTTTAAAACTCTTAATAATTAGGCTTAAAATAAAATAATAAACTAAGTAGATAAAACTCATATCATCACTAAAATCATTCAAGAGTTAACACATTTCTTTTCTCATTGAAATGACATTTATCTAACTAATGGATTCTATATTCTTATAAAAATTTTTAGTAGACTTAAAAATATAGAGTGAGCCTACCCAACTGAGAGTTTTTCCCCAAGGGTAGTATATATTTTAGAAAGACTCTTTGATGTGTTAAAATGTTATTTAATTCTAGTGGGGTATTATTTACATACCATAAATGCCCAAATCTTAGGGGTTTAGCGCAATGAATTTTTACTCTACATATACATCTGTTTAACCACTATTCAGATTAATATGTAGAGCATTTCCATCACACCAGAAAATTCTATCATGCTCCTTCCAGGAAAATCACCCCCACAAATCTTCCTATTAATTATATTTTGAGAAGATGAATATAATAATATAATTTTAAAATCAAATATTGAAAAAGACTACTCAATGAAAAGTTAGTCTCCCATCTCAGGCCATTCCCAGATAAAATCATGTAAACAGTGTCTCCTGGGTATTTCATAAAATAGTCTATGCACTTCCAATCACTTTTCCTCACTGTCTCATGTATCTACCTCAGTTCTTGCATAAGTGAAAGCATTCTATATGCTCTTTTCTGTATTCTTTGCAATTTGTTTTTGAGAGGTAATATATTGTCATGAAGGAATGTGATATGATAACCTGGGTGAGATAAGAGGATTTAAAATCCAGCTCATTAGAAAAATTATTGGTAATATCTCTCACTTGTTCATATCCTAAGTACTTTATACGTAGTAATTCTTAATTCCTACCATATGAAATTGATATTTTAAATCCCCATTTCCATATGGAGAAATTTGTATAAAATTAACATAGTGTTTGTATAAGAGATATTGTCATTGATAGGTTATTTGTAATATTCTTTTCTATTCCTTGTTCTATTTACTAATTTTTGTTGGTCACTAAGAACAGTAAAAGTCAGCACTCTCCCAGGAAAAGATTCCTTGTTCAATAGCCATGGTAACAAACACCAGAACTAGTTTTAAACTTGTTTAATCAATTAGTAACAGTTCTATAGCTCTGGTTACAAGCAGCCTACCAGAAATGGTTTTAAACCTATCTAATTAATCAATGACAACTAGTGTCAGTGAACAATCCTCTAAAAGGCAACTAGCAACAGACTCATGACTTGAAAGTAAGACAATTGGCCAAAGATTTAATACAGTGAACATGTTTCAAAGGCTATCGACCCTCTTCCATCTCTGTAACCAACAATAAACAAGCTCCTATAACTCACACAAACGACTCTTCTAATACTGATGTCAACCAATTCCTGCCTCTGTAAACAACACAACCTAAAGTAGACTCTTCCCCAAAACTAGATCTGGGATCAGCAATTGAATTTGCTCAATAAGTGTAACTATGACCTTTATAATTTTCCCCCACTGAAGTATATAATAAATCCAGCTTTTTGGTTTTAGATATTGAATGGTAATTTCAGCAATATCTTTATTCCACTACCCATAAAATACTTTAGGAGTACACTATTGGGACATTAACTGGTTGCAATAAAGTATGACATTTTTATAGTATTTATCATATTGTATATAAAATTTACACAAGTTACATAAATGCACTTTGGGGAAATGGGTGTGGCTCAATGGATAGAGCTCCCGTTTACCATATGGGACGCCCCAGGTTCGCTTCCCGGGGCCTCCTTGTGAGGGCAGGTCGGCCTGCGCGGCGCGGTGGGCTGATGCAGCAAGACCTCACAGCAAGGGGGAGATAAACAGACACAGAAAAAACACACAGCAAACACAAGCAGCAAGGGGGGGGGGAATAAATAAATAAATAAATCTTAAATAAATAAATAAATAAATGCACTTTGAGCTTATATATAAGCAGTCACCAATGAAAAGTTGCATTTTGTTATGTCATATTTGAGTACATATCTGTTTTAGTTTCCTAGGCTGCTCAAGCAAATACCATGAAATAGGTCGACTTTAAACAATGGGGATTTATTAGCTTCTGGTTTTGTGGTTAAAAGAAAGTCCAAATCAAGGTGTCATAGAAGCGATGCTTTCTTCCTGAAGAGTGTGGCATTCTGGGGCTCGCTGCCAGTGATCCAGGGTTCCTTGGCTTGTCACATGGCAAGGCACATGGCAGCGTCTCTTCGTCTCTTTCTTTTCTTCTGGGTTCAGCTTTTTGCCTCCTGTGGCTTTTTGTCTTTGTCTGAATTTCATTCTCTTATAAAGAACTCCAATAATACGATTAAGAGCCACCCTGGGCTGTGCCTTAACTGAAGTGACCTCATTAAAAGGTCCTACTTACAATGTGTTTACACCAACTGGAAAAGACTACAACTAAGAACATGTTTGTCTGGGGTACATACAGCTTCAAACAACCATGATAGCTAAATAAAATTAAGTATTACATATGCATATAATGTAATAGTTAAATGCACAGGCTCTGGAGTAATACTTCTTGGATGAAAATTTGGGTGTTACTGTTTACTGCAACCTTGGAAAACACTGACCTTCAGTTTCCTTATCCATAAAATAAGAATAATAATAGTATCTACACCAGTGGGGCATTTTGAGGATTGAATGAGTTATCCATGCATAATGCTTAGATTGCTGCCTAGGATGTTGCAAGTGCTCACTAGTTATTAGTTATGACACAGACAAAATATGCAGATTGCAAGCTCTATGATAACAGGAATGATGTCTATTATCTTCATCATTCATAATTTTTGAAAAAATAAATGCATGCACACATACACAATAGGGCCAATCCTAAATTTAATATGTTTGCCTTCACCAACTCTATTTTCTTCACCATATGACCTATGACTTTTAAGGGCAATTCAGACAAAAGAGTTGCTCTCGTGCATCTATGCCAAAGATGTACTGTGTTGATAACGGGGGAGTATGGAAAAAGGGTGCCAAATGTATGCTATGGACCATGGTTAGTGGTAATAGTCTGATGATATTATCTCACAAACTGTAACAAATATTCCACCACGTTGTGATATGTTGTATGGAAATTCTGCAAATGAGCATGATTGTTTTATAAGTTCAGAACTTCTGTAATAAAAATATATTAAAAAATAATAATAGAGTGGGTTGGGGGAAAAGTACACCAAGTGTAAGATATGGACTATAGTTAGAAGTAAGATTTTGACAATAATCTTTCATAATTTGTAACAAATGTCTCACAAAAATGCAAGGTGTTGGTGGGGGGTTGATGTATGGGAGCCCTATATGATGTTATGCATGTTTGCTTTGTAAATTCACACATTTACTATACACTTATTGTTTATGTATGTTCATGTATTAATGATATAATAATAGTAATGATGATAGTAATAAGGTGGGTTGGTGGAATAGTACACCAAATGTAAGATACTATAGTTAGTAGTAATATATTGAGGATGCCCTTTCACCATTTGTTAAAAATGTTTCACAACAATGCAAGGTATTGGTGGTAGGTTTAGGTTTGAGACCTGTGTATGATGTTATGCATGTTTGTTTTGCAAGTTCACAACTTTTACTATATACTTATTGTTTATGTATGTTTATGTATGAGTGATATACTGCAATAAAATTTTTAAATGAAAAAAAAAAAAAGAATTGTTCTCTCAGGATTTTTTATTTTATAGAAGAACCAACATAGAAAGTTACTCTAGGAAATGGAACCCTAATAATGGAATTCTCCACCCATTTGACAGTTGCACAGAATAAAGTTTTGTGCAGTGCGTTTTTCAGTCCACAGTGCCACTGTACTCAGCTACCTGTACCACCCTTTGCAGCCCCTAACATTACAATACAGAGGAAATGTCTCCTCATAGAATTATTCCTGCAATATTTCTAGAACATAATTTCTTATAGTAAAAGGTTTAAGGACTTTTAAGAAAATTTCTCTAAATGAAACTTATTGAAGTTAAAGAGAATTATATTGTGCAATTGTGCCTTGTATAATTTTATTTCAAATTCTATGACCAATGAAAAGTGCTCTGAAAGAATAGAAAGTGAATGGAATTAAAGTTCATACCAGCTGTGAGAAGAACATTCCCCTACTCAATAGCAGCTAGATGCAGCTCTCATATAGCTATTACCTTAATGATTAAGTTTAAAAATTAATGTCAAAATAATGTTATGAAGATGATTTTTAATTGAACAAGGTTAAATTATTTTAAACTGATAGAGAGCAATTTATATAACATTCATATTTTCTGCAAATCTTTTTCAAATAACTTTGTGAAAGCAAAGAATTTTAACCTTACAAGTTTAAAAATTGTTACAGAAAAAATCCTCCATTATATTAGTGCAATAGTCCCACTGGCATATAAATTGGAAACAGAGTAATCATTTTCAGGGTTTCTAGTTTTTGTTATTTCATATAAATAACTAACCATGTCTGTGAAAGATTGATTACAGCTTTTAAAATGTTTGCTGAATCCATGTGTAATTAAGATGAGTTAAATATGCAAATCAAGCCTAAATTAGCTTCATTTATTAATGTTAGTTTGCCCTGCCTCTACAAAATTTCTACTGTGGGTCTTTTTCAGCACGCAGTATTTTTTATTTCTTTGTTCTAGGTTGAATTGCTGAAGAAACATGATACTATTCCGGAAGGAGGAAAAGCTTTCACACAGGGAACCAGGGGCCATTTAGAAAGGAGGGTTTTAAAAAATGCTCCTTGTAGCATGAAACCTGACTAAAATGTTTTTAAATATACTTCCAACCACCTTCCTTTAGACTATATTTAATTAATTCAAATTCATCAAAGAAGCAAACTCTCTGGGAATTTCTTTTGATGAAAATCAGTCCTTTGTCACAACAAGTCCAATACAGTGATTGAGTAGAACAGGGTAGAATGTGCAACATTAAATGAATAAATTTGCCTGGAGAAGTGCCTTTTCCTTGACAAAATATCCAAATTCTCTTGCATTAACAACTTCTGGCTTCATGAAATTCATGTGGAAAACAAAGAGTCAGTCCTTTGCAATAAACATAGTGTTGTAAAGAACGCAAAGAAAATATAGTACCAAGGTTAAAAAGAAAATGCTAGTAAAAATTACTAAAATTCAGAGTCACTCTCAATGGCTTCTGACAAGCAAAATTTCAACTTCTCACTGTTATAGCCAGAAATTCAAATTTCCCAAATTTAGAAAATTATTCTACATTATCATTGAATTTATTGCTTGCTTAAGGTTTACTGTTTTATTTTTAATAAGCCTTCTTGTTGTTGTTGTTGGAAACAAATCCTTTTTTCAAGGTTTCTGAGGAGATATATTTTTTATAATTATTTGCTTCTCATATTATAGAAACAATATGAGTCTTTTTTCCCTATAGAACTGTATTTGATTTTAAAGATCACTGGT
Source organism: Cabassous unicinctus (assembly GCA_029593785.1). NCBI lineage: Eukaryota > Metazoa > Chordata > Mammalia > Cingulata > Chlamyphoridae > Cabassous > Cabassous unicinctus. Next base: position 6,358 of record JAQZBX010067945.1, read on the forward strand.
TTAAAATATGATAAAAATACATATCTTAAATAAATACGAAGAAAGGAAAAATAACTTAAATATAAATACTTCCAGTTTTATCATAAGTGGCTTTTCTACACTTACCAAATATTTATTTAAAATCCACTAAGTGCCAAGCACACTGCTACAGTAATAGAATGTTTAAATTGGAAGTGTGGGCTAAACTTAAGTCAATAGTATCCATATTCCAAAGTGGATACAAATCACCAGGTATGAAAGATGTGTGAAACCAAATTTGAAACTCCTCATCCACATGGAAGATGAAAAAAGGGGAGTTAATAATTGGACTAGAGAAAGATTTCTGGAGAGAGCTACTGTATGTGAGTTCTCAATGCTAGATACCTATGAACTAGGCAAGTAAATAGCTTGCCAGAAAATAGACAATTTTCAAGAGATGAATTGCACATGTGAGAGCCAGCAATTGGGAACTTTGAAGAATTCATGAAAGTGTTAGCTTTAAACATCTGACTAGTTCAGAAAATGCTGCAATAGATCTTAAGTGTAGTAAGAGAGAAGTAAGAAGTCTGAATTACCTTTACCTCATCATCCTCCCCATACCCCAACCCTGATGATTTTGAAATCACCGTTAGGCAAATTCCAGAGTCTTCAAAAGTGTCAGAAGAGTCCTCCCTCTGAGTCCTAATGAGTCCTGTGCTTTCCATATGTAAAATACACTCTCCCCTTCCAAAGTCCCTCAAGAAGACTCATCCAAATATATGTATTTTCATCATCTGAAAATGTCATTATCCAAATTAAGTCCAGGTGTGGATGAAGTGCCTGGGATGAAGTTTCTTAACTACAGCTCCTCAAGTTCAGATCCTCTCAATCAGAATGCCAGTGAAACTAAAAAGAGCCAAGTCATCTACCCACACAAACACCATGCCAGGATGGGATAGGCACAGGACAAACACTACACACATGGCTGTTTAAAGGGGGGAAAATGAGAGGCACAAAGAAGTCACTGGCCCACAACTATTCTGAAATCCAGCCAGACAATTTTAGCAGTTCCTTGATTAGGTTTCAAGGCCTGAGAAATAATTCCCTGTAGCTCTTAGTTATGCTCTCTAATATAAATAAGGAAGTAAAGCATACCCTAAGAATAGACATTTTGTGGCAGTAATTATCTTTTTTTTTTTGTAGGGGGTGAATAAAAACCAAGTGGGAAGCTTGTAAAATACATATTTTTACCTAAAATTTTCTCTTTAAGAGGCTCTACTTAAAAAGATTCTTAATCTGCATACCCTGATGAGTTTAGGAATATGTATTTTAATAAACATACCATTTAATTCTAATATGTACTTTGAGGGGGGGGGGGATTGATCTCTACCAGTGCTTCTCAAATTACAGTGTTCATGAAAATGACCTGTAGATCTTGTTAAACTGCAGATTCTGATTCAAAAGATCTGAAGTAGGACAGTGGTAAGCTGGTAAAATGGCTCTCTGAAATTAAAGGACCCCACGTGTAGCATCTGCTGATTTCTGGGGTGTAAATATTGCGATCATGGTCAATTTCAAGCTACCAACCTGATGTCACTGAGCTTCTACAAACATTGTAGAAAATCATGAAAGGATCCTGTAGAGAATCACAGAAAGCCTCCTGGGGGAAAGTGATATTTAAGATGAGATATATACAATGAAAAGGAGTTAGCTGGGAAAAGTTTTAGGATAGAGGACAAATATTATCAGAGTGACTCTAGAGCAGGGATCAACAAATAATTCAAATATAGGCATGCCTATGTATTTATGTATTATTTACGGCTGCTTTGGTGCTACAATGGTAGACTTGATTTGTTGCAACAGAGATCCCAGACATGCAAAACTGGCCTTTTATAGAAAAAAATTTGCCTAGTCCTGCTCTAGAGCATTAATTTAATAAGTACACTCTTTTACGCGCGGCGCGGTGGGCTGATGCAGCAGGACCTCACAGCAAGGGGGAGATAAGCAGACACGGAAGAAACACACAGTGAATGGACACAGCAAAAACACAAGCAGCAAGGGGCAGGGGCATAAATAAATAAATAAATAAATAAATCTTAAAAAAAAAAAAATTACACAATGCTCTAACCACATACTGTGTTATATGACTATAGAAAACAAGTACACATATACAAACATCCACTCACAGACACAGATACACAAGAAATTTACACATACTCATAATGATATATGCAGGAACAGTCCATGCACACATATAGATATATATATTTATCATGAACATAAATTTACCCACAGACATGCATTCATACACATGTATAAAACCATGTAAAGACACACACAGATGCACATGCAAAACCAATAAGACAGATAACCCACAATTATTTTAAGTGAAAATATAAAAATATGTGTAATATTAGAATGAGGAAGATTTAATCATATATATGGAAGAAATAAGAGCATTACAGAAGAAAAAAAGACAAGAATTGCTAGTATAATAAATTTGAAAATCAAAAGGAAATTCAAATATAAATAACCCAAATTGATTTATGAATTATTATACTAAGTTTCAATCAGGCATTAGAAACAATGCCAGTTATTCCAACAGGGAGAGTTTTAGAGAAAAAAAAGTTATAATAAGTATAAAACTGCTAACTAGGTATCTGAAAGGGTAAAAGAGAACCATAAAGTATCACAGAGGTAGTAACTGTGCAAAGCAGCTACAATCCCTAGGGCTGAGGGAATAAAGAGAAGAGGCTGAAGTTAAAATTTATAAGTTCAGAAGAGAAGTCCCATGGAGCTTGACAAAATTGACTACTGATGTTAGATGGAAGGCAGAATTTGAAAGTGATGTGTTTGGATACTTAGGTGAGGAGATTTCCAAACTAAATGTGGAAAATGTGACCTGATTTCTTCTTGCAGTTTATGGGAAAATGCAGGAAGAAAGAGAGAAGGTGACAACTGAATTCCTGGGCACAAAGAAACCAGAAATTGATGGTTTGGGAAATTCTGAGCTTCCGGAAAACCATTCCCCAGAGGACAGTGCCCCATGTGAGGTCTTAACTGAACTTGGAAACAGGCAGCCATTTCTTTTCAAGTCAGGATTGGAAATGCAGTTATCTAGAAAGTATTTGTGAAAAGTCCCATTATCTGATGGTTGGGACCCCTGTGAACTACAAGAAAAACCAACAAGTTTTCTGTGAGATCTGTATGAACAAAACCACTATCAGCCTAGACTAAAAGGTACAGAAAAGAGAAAAACTGAAGGAGAAACCATGTCAAGGGCAAAATCATGGAAGCTAAGGTTTGACTTAAGGTATCTTCTCAGGCTAAGGGAGGGACCCGCCCATGTGTGTGGAAAGGATGAGTTTATCCTGGCATTTGAAGACAGTGGGCCTTCCAGCCAGTTCTTCAGGAAGAGTTTGGCTGCCCCAGGCTACAGATAGGGTGGGGGCACATTCCCCAGAGATTAGAGAGAGTTAGGTTACCACCCCACTGTTCTGAGGGGTTGAATGTGTGTCCCAGAGATTGGGGAGATTGTGCCCATCAACTCAGTGTTCTTGGAGAATGACGTTAGAGCTCAGCCACAACCCAGATGGTTAATGAGGGTAGAACCATGAAGATGGCTGTTGGGTAAGCCTGTGGAAGGGGTGGGTCTCTATGAGGCTCTGAGGAGAAGAAACCATTGTTCTATAGATGATGCTCAGACTTTGAAATCTAATGGAGAATGCCCTTCATGTTTTCAGAACTGTTTGTGACCTGTGCCACCTGTTTCCTTCCAATGTCTCCTTATGGCAATGGAAACATTTATCCTGTGACTGTCCATCCTTTGTATATTGTAAGCAGATAACTTGTTTTGTAAGTTCCACAGGTCTACAGCCAGAGGAGAATTTTGACCCCAGAAAGACTGCATGCCTATAACTGATTTTTAAGAAATTTTGTACTTAGCATTTTTACTGAAATGAATGAAGGCTATTGAAATATTGTGATGTAATGAATGAATTTTGCATATGGAAAGAAAATGTCTTTTTGCAATTCAGAGGGTGGAGTGTGAGTTTGAATTTCATGAATCCCAGAATAGATATATTCTTGAGCTAATCCATTCCTGTTGGTGTGGAGCTGTAGTAGACCACCGAAGGGGTACCAAAGCAAAATACCAGAAATCTGTTGGCTTTCATAAAGGGTATTTATTTGGGGTAAAAGCTTACAGTTATAAGACTGTAAAAAGTCCAACTCAGGGTTACTTTCTCACCAAAGTCAGATGCCATGTGTTGAAGCAAGATGGTCATTGGTCTATGCCTGGTCTCTCCTTCCCCTCCAGCTTCCAGTCCTCTCTCTCCTGGTACAGGGCTCATTTCTTTCCAGGCCTTCTATATCAGTCAGCCATTCTGTTCCCTTCCCAAGGTCAGCTTCAAACTATCAGGTGAATGGCTCATCTCTTCCTTGGACCCCAGGATCAAAAATCACAGAGATCTTGGGGCGAGGACTCAACCTGAGTCATGTCCTCTGACAAAGCCCAATCAAAAGCCCTAAATTGATCTTATCAAACAATCTTAATCAAAGGTTCCTCAACTGAATTTAATATAATCAACGGGTATCACACACATCCGTCAGTGAGAAAGCATCTTTGATTTGGACATTTTCACAGCCTCAGATCTGTAAGCTTTTACCCCTAATAAATTTCCCAATATAAAAGCTGACCCATTTCTGATATTTTGCATTGGCATCCCTTTAGCAAACTAAGACAGTGACCTGATTTGGAAATAGGGTCTTTGAAGATGTTATTAGCTAAGGAGTTCAAGTGGGTTAGGACTGCCCTTAATCCAATATGACTTGTGTCCTATAAGATGAATACATTTTAGAGAGAGAAGGAATATGGTTGTGTGAAAACTGAGGCAGAGATTGAATCCTGTGGATTGCCAGTAAACTAGCAGAAGCCAGAAGAGAGGCATGGTGAAGTCAGAGGGAACATGGCATTGCTGATTTCAGATATCTAGCCTTCAGAATTGTGAGATGATAAATTTCTGTTGTCTAAGCCAATTTGTCCTCTGGTACATTGTTACAGCAGCCCTGACAAAATAAGACACCATTGATTTGGGTTTGAATGCTCGTTCTGCCTCTGACCAGCTGTGTGACCATACTAGATGGGACATATTACTTACGCTTTCTGTGCTTCACTTTGTTCACCTGCAAAATGGGGATAATGTCAATACTTTTCTTAGTTATTTTGACAAATACATGAGATAATGTAAAGTGCTTAGAACAATGCTTTGCATATAGTAAGCACTTAATAAACATTTGCTATTGTTGTTATGAGGAAGGAGAAATATTTGTATGTTACAATGGTTACCTTTGGACAGTAGGATTGAAGTGGGGGGTGTAAGAAGGAGATACTTTGATTCTTCTTAGTGTATCATTGATTTCTTTTTCCCACATTACACAATTAAAACAAAATCTGTCATGACTTAAAGAAAGACAAATGCAGAAAGTAAAACAAAACCAACAAAAAGTTACAATTGCATATTGTTAAACTTTAGATTGTTCATTTATCAGTTCACTTTTTTTGTTAATTCATTCATTCAACAAATATTTAGAGTGCCTTTAAGCCATCAAGCTAGGCTTTGGGGCCATATCATTGTATATTTTTGCTCTCAAAGGAAGACAGACATTGATAAAGCCACCACAGATAATTACTAATGCTAAGAAAGAAAAATCAGGATGCTAGGGAACATTATTAAATGGGTCTTTGAAGTCAGGCAAAGTGTCACTAAGAAAATTATATTAGGAAATGAGATCTGAATGACAAAGAAGGGATAATGTATAAAAAGGAAATAGGAGGTGAAGGTGGGCGGGGTGGAGATCACCTCAGACACAATCATAGTGCAGACCCCTAGTGGCCCAAACCCATTCTTTTTTGGTGGTTGGTTAACTGGTTCTGTAATCTCCATGGATCTGTTCATATTTCTCTCCTTTTCCCTTTGACACTTGATGTACTGGTTAAAGTGATCTATTGAGGCCAAATAAAGAGAAGGTATCCCACTTCCTACCTTTCTCTGAGGCAATTGGACTAGATCTGATAATCACAGAGTCCATTTTTTGGCAGTGGATGCTTTTGAAAGACTTGATAAACTTTTCCCAGAGTTTGGGAAGAAATTGAGTATTGTTATCCTTTTACCTGCCTTTTCACGTTTAAAATTATTTATAGAGAATTATAAATAATTACTAATAGAGGATTCAATTATAATGCTCTTCCTCCTCTTCCTCCTCTTCTTCCTTTTCCTTCTTTATTAAATAATACACAGTATATGCGGACTTAGTAAGGGGTCCGTGGTTTTCACCTGACTGGCAAAGGTGCCCATGGAACAAAAAAGGTTAAGAACACCTGCCTTAGAGTCTTTTTCAAAAGTTATTATTGATTTGTATATATTTTACATATATTGATAGTCATATATTTTATTATTCATCTGTACGAATGCATACCTTGTACAGATACAACCAACTGAAACTCCTTTAGTTGTTTAATATTGGAGTTTATGTCGATATACCATAAAATAAATACTTAAACTATTATCAATTGATGCATACATTTTATATTACCTTTTGATTATTTATTACAGATAATTATTAAACTCTCTTAAAATATAATCCCATTTTCCATCACCCCATACACCTAATACCACATTTGTAGTTAAAGCAATACTCTGTGCTTACATTACTAGGATTATGTTCATCATGTTCATTGAAGAGTCAAAGTACAAGGAAATAGCAGTGGCCAAGACAGACATAACCCTTGTCCAGCTTTGTCATCAATGGGAATGTATGGGATATAGGACATGTTAACATATTTTGTAAGAGCTATTATTATTATTTTTTTAAACTATTAGTTTTATAAATTTAAACTCTCAGTCCCAATATAGCTGTATTCTCCCTCACTGAATTCATGTTTGCATGTGTATTGTATGTGTATTTTCAAGCACCTACTGGATATATAGCACTGTAAATCCATTCTTGCATACTTAAAAGAAAACTTGGTGTGCTAAAATTATCAAATCACGTTTTAAAAATATTTTCCTTTATTTTTTACCTTTATTAAAGAAGTTGTGGGTTTACAGAACAATCATGCTTGAAATACTGGATTCCCATACATCACCTCAACATCTACACCTTGCATTGGTGTAGAACATTTGTTACAATTGATGATGGCATATTTTTATAATTGTATTATTAATTAAAGTCCATGGTTTAACTTAGGGTTCACTGTACAGTGTAGTTCCATGGATTTTTTTGGTAAATTTTTATTCTGTTTCCATATATATAATCTATCATTTCCCCTTTTAATCATATTCCGATATTTATTTCAGGGTTGTTAATTGTGTTCACAATGTTATGCTACCATCACCACCATCCATTACCTAAACATTTCCATCATTCCAAATAGAAACCCTGTACTTTTTAAGCCTTAACTTTCCATTTCCTATCCCCACCCTGTCCCCTCATGACCTATTTTCTAGATTTTGTCAAGTCACATTTTTTCTTCAAATTTGTCATTATTGTGCCCTGGCCTTTCATGGTTCTGAGGTGAATTATTTTTTATAAAACTAATGTATTTTGTTTCCTGTAGACTTGTAGATTTTCTTTATTCTTTCAAATAAAATGATTTTCTAGAATGTATCTACTAGAGAGAATGAACTTAAGTTCTGTTAGTGCCCAACTCTTTAGAACAGGATTATGTGTAGTTTTTTCATCTATGTCCAACTATACATACAGATGTTTAGCCAGGTTAGAAATTGGTTCTGTTACATTTGCTCTGGTATTTTCTTCTGAAATACCATTTGTCTGTATGACAGCTTTTGTTTTCAGAAATCTATGTCTGCCATCTTCTATCTCTTTTTTTTTTCAGCTTTTTTGTTGCTGTTGTTCCTTTGCATACTGCCAATACTGCCATCCTGTTCCTCCACCCCTGAAAAACGTTTTCAAAGTTGTCTTCCATATGCTGATTCATTTTTCGTGTGTGATTTTCATGCTTCTATTGTACAATTGGCATCCTTTTAGTCTATTTGTGAATCATGTTACTTTCTTTGTCATATTGCAGTTTTCTTTTCATCCATCTCTGTTTATATCTTACCTCTTTTTAAGTAAATACGATGATCTCTTGGATTTTATTGATAGTACTTTTCGTTTATTTTCATATATATTTTTCCCAATAATGTGCAGAAAATAATTTTCCAAGGGATATTGTTCTTTGGGATCTTCTAGATATCTTTCTTGCTTATTGGCTCCATGTGTGTTTTTTACGCAGCTACAAAAAAGGGCAAGATTAGACTAGACTTTGCTTTTGCTTATAGCCCCAGTGTGTGGATGACACACTAAATCTTACTTGTGCTGAAATGCCTAACTCACATTTTCAAACTTATAACTTGAGGTTTCATCTTTTTCTCTGTTTAATATCTACTCTTCAACAGGAATTAGATACTCAACTTCTTTAGCTCTCTCTTTGCACCTCTTTGGTACTTTTGATCAACTGGCTCATTATTTCCAGCATGCATTGTTCCAGATTTCTTCCTGTTTCCACACTTGCTGATTTATACCTATATTAACATGGTGACATCCTTTAAGAAAGTGCCTTCATCTTTTCATCGATATATCCGTAATAATTTGTACATTTGCCTGGGAGGTAATAGACATTCAATAAATATTTACTGAATGGCTAAGTAACTACATGAATAAATTATCTCATAATTGATTTGCAATAATTATTAATAATTATTAAAAGCTTACTGTCAAGCAGAATAGGAAGAGAAAGAGGAGAAATGGAATTGTGCCCATCACTTTTTCATATAATAAGGCTTACTTTTATTTTGATTTTATATATCTATGTCTATTTTTTCTACATTATTATCATTATTATATTATTTCCTTATATAAAGTTAGGCTAGAGGAAAATGTCTGCAATTAATTGTGCGTTATAACTATCAACACTACCCTTTGTCACAAGATTGAAAGCCTTTATAAAATACCAAAAAATATATTCAGAATATAAAATAGTAAATCCCCCAGGGCTCTGCCATTTTAGGAGAGAAGTGAATGGAGTAGTTAAGAAATCACACAATAAAATCTGAGAAAGGAAAATCACAAGAGTGTCTGGACATTGTAGTTGGAAGAGGTAAAATATCTCTCTTTTAGTTTAGTAGTAAATACTTGACTTCAAACAAGTTGAACAGTGAAAATAAAACTAAATTTTATTGTTTGACACTGCAAAGTTAAAAATGCCAGTCCTTTCACTGAATTTAATATTCTTTCTTCTTAGAATACAGTTCCTGAAGACACTTTCTGATCAGTGAGTTTGAAAGACAACTGATCCAGTCTGTTTGTATTTTATCTTTTGGGAAAAATAGAATAGGGAGGGGATATCAAAAGTACAGGCACCTGAAGATAGTTTTTAGAGTCCTTACTTATTTGGCATGCAATAAATTATTATGACTAAACACACAGAAGTCAAACTATGAAGTTTAATCAGAGAAAAAGGCATTTAGTGACTCTGAAATTATATTTA
>JAQZBX010067946.1:5586-15944 GCA_029593785.1 Cabassous unicinctus
AAAAAAAAAATATGGAGAACTAAATGAGAATAAGTTTTTCAAATGTCATTCAATATAGTAAAAGTCAATGTCCTTACTTAACAATGTTAGATTTGTATATTACAATACATAGACATCCAAGAAAGCAATAATTCAAGGCAGTAAATTTCAAAATCTACTGATAAATCCAGATGGAATCCTGAAAAACATTTCTAAGAGAACATTAAGAAATGAGAAATATAGGAATAATAAAAGAGAAAACAAACATAGTAAAATAAAATAGTCTTAAGCACTAAAATATTAATAATTTCCTTTAATTTAAATACATCAATGTATTAGTCAGCCAAAGGGGTGCTAATGCAAAATACCAGAAATGGGTTGGTCTTTATAAAGGATATTTATTTGGGGTGGAAGACCACAGTTACCAGGCCATTAAGCATAAGTTTCTTCTCTCACCAAAGTCCATTGCCTTAACCATGTGTTGGAGCAAGACAGCTGCTGACATTTGCCAGGGTTCAGGCTTCTTGGGTTCCTCTCTTCCCAGGGCTGCATGTCTCTCTGGTCTTAGCTTCTCTGTTTCCTCCACAAGGCTAACTGTGGACTATCAGGCGAATGGCTCAGTTCTTTTCTCCTGGGGCCTTCTCTCCAACATCAAAACTCCAACATCAAAACTGCTTCTCAAAAACTGCTCCTTCTGTCCTTTGCCTTGTCTTTTATATTTGATTCCACCACCCACCAAAGAGTGGGGCTCAATGCCCTACTGACATGGCCAAGTCAATGCCCTACTCATAACTTAATCATGCCCAGATTAACAGATTAGTTTACCAGCATGATCCAAGTATATTTTTGGAATTCAGAATTACATCAAATTGCCAAAAGGCTATAATCAATACTTTAATTATTTTAAATTACTTGATTATTTAATTTAATAAATTAAAATGCAAAGATTGACACAGTGGATTAAAAACATTTTCACAAAACATGGAGTTTACACGACAATATTTCAATTGTAATGGCATATGCAGTATAAAAATAATAGAAAACATTTACTATGAAAATATTAATAAAGAGAAGCAATATTGGATATCATATACGGTAGATTGCAGGACAAGATAAATTTCTAGAGGAAAAAACAGTTATTATATAATGGTAAAAGTGTCAATTCATTGGAAGACAAAATAATGCTAAATGTGTATGCACCAAAAAGGAAAACTTCAAAAATAATGAAGTAAAAAATTTTATAACTAAAACGAGAAACAGGCTGATTCACAATTAGTGGTTGGTGCTTCAACATCTTATTCTCAGTGATTGAAGAACAATATACAACAATAAAGGACCTAGAAAAATTCAGCAACACATTCAACAAATAGTATCTAATTGACTTCTATAGTACCCTAACTCAAACAAAAGCAAAATATTATTTTTGGCATGCAGCCATGCTGTATTGATCATCATGGAATATAACATAGGCTATAAATCTAATGTCAAACATTTTAAAAGAATTGAAATCACATATAGTTTGATCATTGATCATAATGTGAGCATGTTCCAGTAAATGATGTTGGAGTAGGTTGACAGGGCTCAATCTCTTAAAAAGAAAATGGAGGGAGGAAAAATGTTGTTCAAGGGAGTTACTTTGGGAATTTGCAGACCAGGAGAGCGCTGTACAACTTCCAGGAGAGAAGAGACAGAGAGAAAAAAAAGTCAAACATAAGTCATGAGTTGCTAGAACCAGCAGTTGCTAATGGCACCCATACTCCTCCCTCAAGATGAATAACCTAACTAAACACTGTGGCTTACTGCAGCCAACCAAGAGAAGAACAGATGTCTTTCTCCCTTGGAGGAGGGAGAGTGTGGTGGATGGCAGAGGTCATTTCTCATGATTGAGTTTGGCTATCAAAGGCTACTTTGAAACTTGGTTCTGGCCAGACCAGAATCATTTGCAAGTTGATTTTGAAAGGGACACCTCTGGGGAAAGATTCTCTGAAGAAGACCATCTGCTGGCAGGCTGGGAAATTGCAGGATGAAAAAAAAAATTGAGTCTGTCAAAACCCAGAACCCTGGGGGCTGACTTTGATTTGATAACTTAAGCTGGGCAGTTTTAAGGACTTAGAATAAGTTGAAGCAAAAATAAAGGAAAACCATGAATTACAACTACTAGGTAATAGAGAAATAGACTATCAGAGTAAATTCGCCAACATAATTTGTTGCTTAGACAACAGAAAATAATTACCAGCAATACTAAAATATAGGAGGAGAAGGAATAGGAATGATAAAAAAAATTGTTAAGAGACAGCACATTTAAGACAACTAATCAATGATAAGCATACATATCTGCTAAATAAAACAAGGAATTGAAGAAAAATATGACTAAAGAGATGAAGGATATTAAGACTACTCAAGTTGAGCATACAGAAGAAATTGTAAACAAATATAAAAATAACAGATCTTATGCAAATGAAAAGCACAATAGAAGAACTCAAAAATAAACTAGAATCACATAACAGTAGTTTTGAGCAGGCATAAGAAATAATTTGTGAATTAGAAGATAGGAGATCTGAAACAGCACATAAAGAACAGATAGAGAGAAAAATGGAATAAATTGGCCTGGGAATCAGGCAATTGAAAAGGAGCACAAAATGCAAAATTTTGCTGTGACCTAAAACTTCTTTGAAAGCAAAATGAAAAACAGTGAGACACTGGGGAATGAGAGGGGAAAGGTGCCATGTACAGACTGGACACCAGATATTGCAGTGATAAAAGGCAAAATGTCAAAAAAAAAATTTTTTTTTTAATTTCCCCCTATTTTTTGAATATCCCAATCCTTTTATTTTATTTTAGTTTTAGGGTTTTTTAAATTTCCATGTATTTTATCTCTTACATTTAAACTTATCATTATTATTTCATTTTCCTATTAATTGTATTTAGCTATTGTATTGACTTCATCTTTAAAGAAGCTTTGGATCACAGAAGGGTTACAACTGGGGTGGGAGAGGATCATTGGTGGGGGATGTCAGGGAAGGGGGATGCATGGGAGGAAGTTCATCTGCATATACACATAAGGTATATAAAATTGTTCAAATGTTCATGGGGCATTGTCACAGTGGGTGGAGAATCGCTCAATAAATGAGGGAATACTGAATTCCCACACTGGAGAGCTCTGCCACATTCTCCAAGGGAGCAGCAATTGTCCCCCAAGTGCATGGGCAGTGTCTACACAAGGAGGATGATCCACTGATGGGCCCTTGTTATTGATGATGTGCCTTACGAGTCTTTGCTCTTGAAATTGAAACTTAGAGTATTGTTATGGGGTGCCTAAGGGTTGCCTCCTGAGAGCCTCCTTGTTGGTCAAATGTGGCCTCTCTCTAAGCCAAATTCGGCATATGAATGCTTTACCTTCCCCCCAGCATGGGACATGACTCCCGGGTATGAGCCTCCCAGGCACCGAGGGATTGCTACCAAGTGCCAACTGGCAATGCGACTGGAAAAAGACCTCAAATAAAAGGGGGTTAAAGGTAAAGACAAATGAGTGCAAATGGCTAAGAGACTTCAAAGTGAGTCGGGAGGTCATTCCAGAGGTAACGCTTATGCACATCTCAGTAGGACCTCATAAGCTTCCAAAGTGGATTTCACCCCAAATAGAGGGGCTCCTGAAAGCTCTGGAGACTCCCAGGTCCTATTTCAGGGCTGATAGCTCTGGAGTTTGGTGCCTTTCCAGTGGGCCCTATTTTGGAGTTTGTGCTCCTAAGAGTGACAGAGTTGGACTCAAATATGTCTTCCCTGCACAGGGTTCATCTGTCCCTTCTATTCAAACCTATACTTGGTGCTGGAGTTTGTAGGTGTACTCCAAAGATTGGACTCTTTGGACTGTCCAAGTGCCAGCGGTGCCTGGAATCTCGGTGGAGCTGCAACTCCTACTGTACCACTCAATGGACTCACCCAGGACACCTGGCGGGGAGATGATGATGGACAATAGCCATCCCAGGGAATGAAGAGGGTCTGCAGCTGCAGGCAGGATAATCCCAACCATCTTATCCATGGGACATAAGCCCCCTCTCAGGTGGAGGTGGAGTGGACATTACCATTCTAGACTCCTCAGAATTGGGGAAGAGCTATGGACTAGAGTGGATTTACTTGAATTCTATTATAGACATATTGTGATTCAAGCAATGGAAGAAATACAAAATTAATGTGGAGCCAGTGGCCACAGGACGCTCTGGGGGCAGGGAGAGGGAAATGCAGTTGTAATACAGGGGCTTTTTTGGCGTTTAGGAATTGTCCTGGGTGACATTGCAATGACAGATATTTGCCATTTTATATCATCATATAACATGCAGAACTGTGTAGGACAGAATGTGGTCTACAATGTGAACTATGGTCCATGCTTAATGGCAAAGCCAAAGAATGTGTTTATCCATTGCAGGTGATGTGGCACACTAATGAAGGATATTTATGTGGGAGGTTGTGGGAGGTGTGGGAGGTGGGGCATATGGGAATCCCTATATTTTTTGTGTAACATTTATGGAATCTAAGTATCTTTAAAAAAAATAAAATAATAACAAAATAAAATAAAATAAAATAAAATAAAATAAAATAAAATGCAAAACATACACATCAGTGGTGTCCCAGAGGGAGAAGAGAAGGAAAAATGGGGCTGAAGAAGTGTTTGAGGAAATAATTTCCTTGTGAGAGTCTGTTTTTTCAGCCCACCAGGAGGGTGGGAGTCAATGCTGAGTCATACTCTAGTGATGTGGTTGAATCAAAGCCCTAATCTTAACATAAGTTGATCAGATATCTCAGCTGAATCTAATAAAATCAAAGGGTTATCACATCCAGAGGAAAAGGCCACTTTACAAACATAATCAATATGTCTCTGGAATTCATAAATTATATCAAATTGCCACATAAGCATAAAGATAAACTGTTTCAATTAAGTATTGTATTTACATTAATAGCATTGAATGTTACTGGAGTAACTCCACAATTAAGAGACTTAGATAGGTAGAATGGATAAAAAATATGATCTATCTATATTCTGTCTACAACAGACTCACCTCAGACCCAATTACACAAAACTTTGCAAATTAAAGTTTGGAATATTATTTTAAACACAAAAAGTAACCAAAAGTGAGCTGGGGTAAATATATTAATATCAGACAAAATATATTTAAATACAAAATTGTTGTAAGAGACAAAGGATAATATTTATTAATAAAAGTGGCAATGTATGAGGAAGAAACAACATTAAAAAATATTTACACACTTAAACAAGTTGTGCTAAATTACATGAGGCAAACACTAGAAAAACTTATTGGAGAAATGGCTGCCTCTAAGATCATAACAAGGACTTCCATACTCCATTCTCAGCAATAAACAAAACATATAGAAAGAAGATCAATAAAGAAAGAGAGATTTTGAGTAATATGTAAAGGGAACTAGAACTAATCAACATAAACATAACATTCCATGCACCCCAAACAGCAGAATATACAAACTTGTTGATGATCACTGACCATTCTCCATACCCCAAGTTTGGCCATAGAAGAAGTCTCAATGAATATACAAAGATTGAAATTATACAAAGCACTTTGTTTGATCACTATGGAGTTAAACTGGAAATCAATAATGGGAGGAAAACTGTGAATTTCACAAATATTTGGATGTTAAAGAAATTGCAATAGAAATCAGTAAATGTCTCAAGTCAAATGAAAATGAGGATACAACATATCCTAACTTATGGGCTGCAGTGAAGACAGTACAGAGAGGGAAATTTGTAGCCCTAAATGCTTACATTAAAAAAAAAGAAAAAGCCAAAATCAAAGCCCTAACTGCATATTTGGAGGAAATAGAGAAGCAAGAGCAAACTAATTCCAAATAAGAAGAACAAAATAAATAAAAAAAATTAAGGCAGAATTATATGAAATGGAGAATTAAAAAAACACAATAACAAGAGTTCTTAAAAAAAAGTTGGTTTTGTTGTGAAGATTTACAAACTTGACATACACATAGCTAAATTAACAAAAGAGAGAGACAATGCTAATAAATAAAATCAAACGAGAGGGGGGACATCATGACTATCCTCATGGAAAATAAGATGGGATCATAAGATGCTACTATGAAAAATCGCATTCCAGAAGTTGGACAATTTAGATGTAATGGATGAATTTCCAGACATAAACAACCTACATTGACAAAAGAAGAAATAGAAAAACTCCCCAGACTAATCACAAGTAATGAGATTAAATCAGTCAACAAAATGTTCTCAAAAATGAAAAGCCCAGGGCCAGATGGCTTCACAGGTGAATTCTACAAATCATTCTGAAATGAATAAATAATCCTACTTAAACTCTTCCAAAAAATTCAACAGTTGGGAACATTGCCTAATTCTTTCAATGAAGCCAGCATCACCCCAATACCAAACCACAGAAAGATGCTAGAAGAAAAGAAAATTCAAGACCAATCCTCTAGAGTACTTAGATGTAAAAAATATTAAAATAGTTCTTGTACAAATCAAACCCAACAATACAATAAATGAATTATATGCCATGATAATAGGGTTTCCTTCCAGCTATGCAAGGATGACTCAGCATAAGAAAATCAAATAATTTAGTACACCATATTAACAAAACAAAGAGGTATTACATGACCATTGCTGTCAATGAAGAAAAGGCATTTGAAAAAATTCAGAATTTTTTCCTTTTTCCTAGTTAAGTAAATTTATTGAAATGTTTATTTACTTTTACCTATGACAGTAAGAATACATTTTTTATACTGTAGAAGTATGCTCTTGGTACATTTTTACCCATATGCTAATTGACTAAGAAAGGTGTTTTCAACATGTTTCATAATGGAATTTACATGACTCACTGGTGTAAATGAAAAAGTGGAATTCTGTAGCACATTTCTTTGACTTGTGCAATTGCTGTGAAAATACATATTCATATGACAATTAATGAAATTGTGTCTCTAACTTACGCCACATACAAAAATTAAACCAGTATAAATCAATAACATAAATATAAGGGCTAATACCACAAACCCTCCAAAAATGGAAAAATTTATTAGATATTGTATTATCCAGTGGATTTTAGGTATGACAACAAAAGCACAAACAACAAAAGTTTAAGCAAGTAATTTGGATTGATCAAAACTAATGTCTTTTGTGCATCAAAGGACATTATCAAGTAATTAAAAAGACTACACAGTTGTAAATTATATATATGAAAAGGGTTTGATGTCCACAATATATACTCAGCTGATTAAGGAACATAAAGAAAAACAACATTTTTTTTAAATGGGCAAAGCATTTCAATAGATATTTCTCCAAAGAAGATAAATACATAAAAAAACAATATAAACACAAAAAGTTGCTCAACACCATTGCAAATGGAGAGAATGCAAAACATTGCAATGATGCTTCACTTCACACACACTAGAATGGCTATTTTATTTTTGTTTAATGGAAAACATCAAGTGATGACGAGGTTATAGAAGAATAGGAATCCCATACATTGTTGTTGAGAATGCAGCAATATGCAGCCCCTGTGTAAAACAATTTGGAGCTTCCTCAAAACGTTAACATAGAATTAACCATATAACTCTGTAGTTCCACTTTTAAGAGTACACCCAAAAGAATTGAAAATAATGACTTCAGTAGATATTATAAACATGTTTCTAGCAGCACAGTAACCAAGTGGTAGAAGAAACCAATGTGTACATTAATGGAAAAATCGATAAACAAAATGTTATAAATATACAATGAATTATTCAGCCATAAAAAAGAGTTTCTATTATATGTTACAATAAAAATGAATCATGGGAGTGAAATAAGCCATATACAAGAGAACAAATATTTTGTGACTTCCCTTATATGAAATACCTAGAATAAACATATTCATAGAAACAAAAGCTATAGGTTACCAGGGCCTACTGATGGTGTGGTAGAGCAAGTCCATGGTTAATGGTTACAGAGTTACAGTTTGGGGAGATGCAAACTTTTAGTAGTGGATGGTAGTGATGGGAGCAAAATTTGTGAATGTAATTAATGCTTCTGAATTGTACAAATGAAAGTCGTGTAGTTGAACAATTTTGCACTGAATATATATATTTTTCCACAATAAAAATGTTAAAATAAATTATGTAAATAATAATAAAATGGATTGCATACACATATCAAATATCTATCTTCATTTTATATATGATGTCTATCTTTAGATACACTAACATTTTGTACCTGTTCTAAACTAATGATTTAACTTCATTTTTTAGTTTGCCTGAGTCTGATGGAATATACATCATGATTAAAGTGACTATTTGGTGAAATATTCCAGAGTAAATTAAATATGATTTGAATGTGAAGAATTAAAGTGAAGGCATTGGTAATAACTTATATTTTTGAATTAGTTATCAGAGAAGGCAATGAAAAAGAAGTAATGCAAAAGAGAAACAAGGCTTGGAATGTTGTTTTATTGCTTGTTTTATGAAGGGGGAGGAAAGATCACAGATATGAGTAGTACTTATAGGGAGAATGAAGTTGAAGAAAGAAAATATGTATTGGAGAATACAAAGTGTAAGAGTGATGAGGATAAAGCAGAAGAGCTAGCAGAATAGGGGCCTGGAGTGAGACAGCACTAAAAATCATGAGAGTAAAAGGGATTCCAGCTGTGGGCAGGGTGCTTGTGAATCGTGTGAATGGATGGGAAATCACTGAAGATGAAAAATCCAATGCAGTTGAGTATGGATTTCTGGATGTGTCCTACACCTCTTCCAGTAATTCACTGAACATTGGATAAGGGAATGGAGAAAATGGAAAGGGATTGATCGGATGTATGATTCCTCTATAAATTACCTGATTTCCTTTAATGGACATGAATTGTGTAAAATTTAAGTGTACTTTCCTCAAAGAGACATACCTGATTCCACCTCACGGTTAAGTCTCCAACATAATTTTACATTCTCCCAACAAACTGTAATATGCCTGCTTATCTTAAATTGTTCAGTTTTAGCTATAATTATTATTTTCTTGTTTTTTGTACAAACTAGAATCTTCACTCCATGATAACCTGTGCAATATAAATTTTGATAATAATGACTTCCTACTAATAACAGTGCCCATTACATTAAGCATAAAATAAGCATGCATATTGGAATAATTTATTTATTAAATTAATAATATAGTAAATATTATACTATTCTGAATACTATGCCATGATCATTTAGCACATTTGCATAAACAAATAAATATATACATATAAGAGAATTTTTGTAATCACATATATACTTTCAATATTGCCTCAAATTTTATATCATAGCTACCCAACTGAAGGTTAAAAACTATTAAACAGAAATAACTACAAGTCTTACAAAAGTTATCTGAAATCTTCTACTTCTGTATTAGTGTTTGGTACAATAGATGACAGAATACATATTTTTGGAATAAATTTACAGAAAAAAATTAATGGATGACAGTAAAAACTACAAGAATTGCAAGTGAAATCAATCCTAAATTCTACCACATATTCTAAAATTAGTAATCTGGAGAGTTTCCAATTAGTTAAGTATTTTATGAAGAAAAATATAATATGATCTATCTATAAAGAGCAAGAATTCTAAGTGGATTGAGTTCAGAGGATCAGGTAAAGACACCCAAAAAACAAAAAAGTCTGCTCTGATGTTGAGACAAACATAAAATTAACAGATTCTTATACAGATAATGAGAAAGATTTTAAAATTAAAATACTGTCAATTCATTTAAAAATAATCTGTTAAATTACTCCATCATCTAGTATTCACTTAGAGCTTAGAATGGGCCAGACATTTGTTCACAAAAAAGTGCAAGGTGAATTCTAGTTCAATAGTGATGTATTGGCATGCTTTTCTTATTTTATATCAACTCTCAGGTCTAAAGCGTGTTTCATTAATTGATAATTTATTAATATTTGAAACTCCTGAATCACTGTTAATGAAAAGAGTAAAAAGTTAAGTGTCCCTTTATTATTTTACCATTCCTAATAGAACTGATTACTTTTAGCAAACATACATTTGCCCTGGGATATAGAAATGAAAATTGTTCTAAATGTTTTGAGATTTATTGCTTGTTTAGCTTTTAGATATTGATTTTATAAATTCTATTTTTAGAATAAAAATAGAATTTTTAAAATTCTATTATTATATAGAGAACATAATGATTTTATATAAACTCATGAAACTTTATTTTTAGGTATTAAAAGTGCAATGTTGAGTATAATATGAATAACATCTAAAAATGATATAAATACTTCAGAAATACCTTTTGTTTTGTTCATCATATTTTAAATAGTAAAATATTACATAGATCCCCATAAAATTAAAGAATAATTTATCAAGAAATTAAAAATATG
>JAQZBX010067947.1:0-15829 GCA_029593785.1 Cabassous unicinctus
ATGGGTTATAGGAGAACAAATAAATATAAACAAAATTCTACTGAAGAATTTATGGAGATAGTTGTTTTCAAATAATTATGATTTAACATAGAATATATTTATGTTGGGCCCAGAGAGAGAGAAATAGATGAGTCAATACATGAGAAATAAGAATCTTTGTAGAGAAAACAACCATTTCCAGTGGGGAAATCACTGTGTTCATGGAATTGTTAATGGACGTGTTTCCACAGAAAAGATGTGAGTTTAGCTTAGAAAGGCCAATTAAAAATCAGAATTGTGAGGACTTAAATAATGCCTGGGTATTACTGGATATTATTCCATAGAGAATAGAGTCATAATGATTCTTAAGCAAGAGAGTAAAAAAAAAATAGATTTGTCTATGACAAAGACAACCAACTATATTGTAGAATAGCAGTTCTTAAAGTGTAGACTATTGATTCATGGAGGTCTAAGAACCTTCAAGGGAACTGCAAGTTCAAAAAAACTACTCTAAGATGTTTTTTTGCATCTTTTATGGAGCTGATATTTGCAGTGATGGTGCAAAAGAAAAGTGAAACTGCTTTTTCATGAGCAGGAATCAAGGCAATGACACTGTAACCATTGGCCAATTTGATGTAATTATGAATTCCAAAAATATAATTGAATCATGGTTGTAAACTGATCTGTTAATCTGGGCAAGATTAGGTTATGATTAGGGCCGTTGAGCCCCACCCCTTGGTGGGTGGGGAATCGAGTATAAAAGGCAAGACAAAGAACAGAGTTGAAGCTGTCTTTTGAGAAGCAGTTTTGATGTTGGAAAGAAGGCCCCAGGAGAAGAGAAGCAAGCCATTTGCCTGATCACCTACAGCTGACCTTGTGGAGGAAACAGGAGCTAAGCCCGGAGAGAAACGCAGCCCCGGGAAGAGAGGAACCCAAGAATCCTGAACCCTGGCAAACGGCGGCAGCTGTCTCGCTCTAACACGTGTCAATGGACTGTGGTGAGAGAAGAAACATAACGCTTTATGGCCTGGTATCTGTGGACTTCTACCCCAAATAAATACCCTTTGTCAAGACCGACACATTTTTGGTATTTCACATTAGCACCCCTTTGGCTGACTAATACAGACACCAATCTGTAGAAGTAATCAGAATCTTTACCTCTTTGAACACTCAGGGGAAAAAAAAAAATGTCCTTTCACTTAAGTATGTCCCTGATGAAGCAAAAACAATGATTGATTTTTATTAAATCTCACCCTTTGATTACATAAATTTAATATTACATGTCATGAAATGGGAAGTATATATAAAGCACATTTGCTATACACTGACTTATCATGGCTGTCCTGAGATATATCATTTTTCCTTTTTTTTTAATTTGTGAACTGAACTAGCTCCCTATAGAGAAAGGAAGTAACACATCATGCCTGAGACCACCTATCCTTAGAAAAACCTGCTTGCATTATTGACTCTTGAATGGCATCTGGGAACTTGAGTTACATAAGGTTTCCACTACTCCTTAACTGATAAGGATGGTTAATTGTGCCTAAACTGTTTGTATAAACAATGAGATTTATTGTTTTCCTCTGCTTTTCTTCTGGGAATCCTGAATTTAGGTAATAAAAGACAGAGGGTGCCTAAATGACTAGATGCCAGTGAAAACCTTGAGAACCGAGTCTATAATAAGCTTCCCTGGTAGACAGTACTTCACACTGTTGTCACAACTGGTTGTTGGTGAAATTAACGTGCCTCCTGTGTGACTTCACTGGGAGAGGACTCTTTGAAGCTCCTGCCTGGTTTCCTCTGGACTTTATCTCATGTGCCTTTTCCCTTTGTTCATTTTGCTCTGTATCCCTTTGTTAGAATAAATTTTAGCCATGAGCATGATTCCTGATGAACCACTTTTTTAATATAAACTACTTTACTTGAAAGGATGACTAACAAACTATGTTTTTTCAAACTTGCCTATCTGGCAGATTTTCTCAAAAATGAATGAAGTGATCCTGTCTCTTGACTAAAACAACTCTTAGTATATTTTGTTATTGATAAAAATTTGACATGTCAAACAAAAAAGGAATTTTGGAAAACTTCTATATATCACAAAAAGCTTGAAATCTTCCTTTGGTTAAATATTTTGCTGATCATACTGTTGATGGCATCAACAAATATAAGTGTAAAATTCTTTATATAATAAAATGTGTCAGCATTTGGAAAACATGCATATCTCAGGAAACTAGTATGTTCCAGATAACCAAAACATAATCTACATATTCTTGAATGGCTAAAGGATATATTAAAGGCACCAGATGCACCGATGGATTCTAATGTAAGAGATACAAGTTTTTTTGACATGATTTCAGATTCCACATCACACCTAATGATTAGCAAATTACCAAGTGCTGAGTTTTGGTGTTCTATCAGAAAAAAATATCCACAATTATCTGAAAAGGATATTAATAAAAAGAAACTTTTCAAATTATACATTTGTGTGAAATCAAATGTATTAAAATAATCTGTAAAGTAATCTTAAAGTAAAGCTGAAGCATACATGAGAATCCAGCTGTCTTCTATTAAAGTGAGAAGCAAAAATGAAAAAATGATGCCTCTTTTCTCACTAATATTTTGTTTTTGAAAATATAATTTTTCTTAACAATATGTTATTAAGTTAATTTCAAGTTGAATTAATAGTTTATAAATTATTTAGTTATTATTTCTAATGCAATATAGAAATATATATATATATTTAATCCACATATGCACAAGCCCTTTGAGGTTTTCAAATTGTTACGAGCATAAATGAGCCTTGATACCAAAAAAATTCAGAATCAATAGTGAAGAAAAATGAGACAATTTATGCCTGGAAGGCAGGTTAAGAGGTTATTATAAAATTGCCAATGGTGATGAAGACTTTAAATTAGGTGGTCCTGATAAGCATGGAATGGAAAAAATTGATTTAGGACTTTTCACAAATAAAAATAACAGTACTTGATAACTGAATAAATGTTTTGGTAGGGAGAAAAGGAAAAGGTGGATATCATAGTTTGGAGCTGTATGTACCCTAGAAAAACATTTTCTTAAACTTAATCCATTTCTGTGGGTATGCACCTATTGTAAATAGGCTGTTTTGGATGAGATTACTTCAGTTAAGTTGTGCATAACCCAATCAGGATGGATCTTAATCCTGAAGTCCTTTATAAATGAAATGCATGATATTTACTGGAACAGCTAAGGAAACTAAAACAGTTTAGTAAGGCCAAGTTTGTGATTCTGTGTGATGAAATGAATGCCATTAGCTCAGTTAAATAACAGAATAAATGGGTTAAGCATAAAACAAGGATTATTAATGAGTAACAGAATTTATGAGAGGCTATGTTCAACCCTTTTAAATATTTATCTGAACAGAACTCAATTAATTAATGACTTTTTTCTCTATTTCCGACATAGAATTTTTTGTTAAATCAAACAGTGATTAATTTTTAGACTAATATTAGATAAACTATTGTTGTAAGGATGAACAGAAAAAAATGAATGGAGTGGCTATCCATGAGTGTATTACTGTCAAGAACTTAGACTCCCACCAGGCTAAAGTCCCTTGTCAGTTCTACTTTAGTAAATAACCCTTCCAGGCTTGATTTTTTTTTTCTTCATTATTTTTAGAAACACTGGTGATGTATGGTCACCAGAAGACTGACAATTATGATTAATTAACACTTGAAACTGAGGTTATTTCTAAACATACAGATGAGTTTTTTCTATCCATAGTAATGCAAGACTTCCTTGCATCCCTGTTTTACTTTTTAAATTGAAATGTCTGAAAATTATTTGGCATAAAATCTCATTAAGGTGGACACATTTGGCAAATGTTTAGGGTGTCACTAGTCTGAAATAATTCCTTTTAAGAAATGTCATCAATCAGAAGATCTCCTGAGGTTCACATCTACTGAGATTATAAAAGAATCTGTAAAAGATTCAAGAAAATGAAAGGTGCTTTTTCTTAACACATAAAATATAACTCCTGATGTCCTGTAAAGAGGTTATAGATAGTTTCTCTATATACTTGTTATTCTTATCAGCTTGATTGATGCTTAACATTAAAATAAGTTAGTGTCAGTAGGTTGCTAGAAATCAAAATAAACTGCCTTAATATTCACTTTATGGAATCTATTCGCAATCATCATTACCCAATAAAACACTCATCATAAACATAGCATCTTTAGATTAATTATCAATACCTCATATAATAAGCAATTCAATATGCTGTCTTCTAATTTCTAGGTAATAAGATTTAGTTGATCATGTAAAATTATTACATATTATTATTGCAATATAAAATAAACTATTAAAACACAATTGTTTAGTGTATATGTACACACATACATGCATATATATATATATATATAAAGTATTTCTCTGTTTAAAATGCCATTTATCATGCTGTGCTCTATGGATGCAAATATGAAGTCATTGAAATTCATATAAAGCTTTTAAAACACTAATAAATAATATTTATTTAAGCCCTGTAGCTTGAGATTTCTTATCAGGGTCTTAAAATGGATATTAATGCCAAAAAAAAGGGGAGGGGGGAGAAAAAGCATCAAACCTCCATCTAAAAACCAAAGTGTATTAAATTAGGGGTTAAATGTCTCTTTAGAAACAATCTTCTCATATTATTTAAATATTACCAGTAAGTAAGCTAACACCAGAATCCAAATGTTGCCTATTATTTAAATTTTTGAAAAATGAGTATAAAGCTATTTTCTGGCTTAGTTCCATGCATTTGTGTTTAATTTGGTGTGAACTTAAGCTTCTGTAACACTACTTGCTAATTTTATTCAGAGAAAATTAAATAATTTAGGGAATCATTAGTGAGTACAAATGGGCACTGAACTTTTACAGATCACTTAATAGCTTTGGATGCTAAGGGAAAGGAACATAATCCAAACTATTTCAGAAAAAAACAAACTATTTTTCTAGAGAATCCAATGAAAATGTAAACCACCAAACAGCAGAATAACTAAGATGAAATGGATTTATGAACAAGTTGACCAGGGCCTGGAATGCAGCCAGAACTTTCTTTATACTACTTTCTTTTTCTTGCAATGTTTTGGTTTCATCTTCTTCACTTTAAAGTTTTTCTCTAAATAGCAGGAAGCATAAACAATAGACAATCTAATATTTTTATTACTTACAACTTTCACCAACGTAGATTGTCTTTTTTCTAGAGTAATAGTTTGAAAAGCTCAGAGAAGAACTCTATTTGATGTAACTGGGTCAATTGTCCAGCTGAAGACAAATTAATTATGATGTGGTTTGCACTTATGGGCCCAGTTTGAGTCATAGAATAAGGAATTCATTTATGCATAGATTAAGGTGCTTTCCCCATGAAGGTAGTAGCATCTAGTGACCACTTATTTGAAATACAGGCCATTGTAGAGAAAGATGAGATCACGCATGTCTGGAAGCCACCATAATAGATGTTTCACAGACCAGGGGCAAAGTTATGTTGGCACTAACAGTCATATGCCAATATTTCTCTTGTGTAAGCATTACCTGCTCTTTAAGAATGACTATCATCTTAAAATGCTGCATTTTTCTTGGAAATACCAACATCTAAATCACATGCAGCCCATGGGCTAGTTTTCTCAGTCAGTATTTAAATGAAACACACAACATCTTCCTTTTCTACTCAAGTTCCCTTGGATGATATAGCTTATTTCTGACAATATCCAAAGAAGTTTTTGTTATCATTGTTGCTTGCCAAACCCCAACCACTCACCACTAGAAAAATGAGCATAGATGCTGTGGCCCTTTAGTTCCATTTCTAAGACTTTTCATATTCTATGTAAAGAGTACAGCATCTGTCCCTTGTTATCACATCTTCCAGCTTTCAGGAAAGTTGATGATGTCAGTCACTCTAAATATCTAATGTAGTAGAGGTTAGAATTCTTTCTGGTAGCAGAGTACTACAAGACCTTTATGTTCAGGCTTAGCAGGTAGAGGAAAAGGGCATGGTAAATAGGGTAAAGGTCAGGGAGAGAAAGCTGCAGAGGAGTACAACCAGTAGAAGCCTGTATTAGTCAGCCAAAGGACTAGTGATACAAAATACCAGAAATCTTTTGGTTTTTATAAAGGGCATTTATTTGGGGTAGAAGCTTACAGTTACCAGGCCATAAAGCGTAACTTACTTCCCTCACCAAAGTCTGTTGACATGTGTTGGAGCAAGATGGCTGCCAATGTCTGCAAGAGTTCAGGCTTCCTGGGTTCCTCTCTTCCTGGGGCTTGCTTCTCTCCAGGCTCAGCTGCTCTGTTATCTCCACAAGGACAGCTGTAGACTATCAGGCAAATGGCTTGTTTCTTTCCTGGGGCTTTTTCTCTTTCCTCATGACCAAGCTCCTCTTTATGCTTACTTCCCCAGGCTCCAGCTCAAAAACTCCAGGTACAGACCAGTTTACATACATAATCCAATATCTCTTTTTGGAATTCTTCAATAATACAAAACTGCTACAACCCCATATCATTTTTTGACAAGAATAGAGTAGTTTAGCCCTTAACCCAGTCTAAGAGACCTAGTCACGGAAGAATATTTGGACATTTTGATTCAGAAGGGCTGTGACTGTGCTTGGAACTTGGTATCCCTGATATCCAGGGAAGAGTTTGACTGCCACTCCAGTGCTTGGAGAGGGTGGAGCCTAGAATCCAGAATTCAGGAAGGGCATAGTCACCACCTCAGTGCTTGGAAAGGGTGAGGCTTCTGCAAACATCAATCTACACATGACTCTCAGAGTCTGAAATCTAATGGAGTTGGTCCTGATGTGCTGTGGTCTTGTTAGGGACCCGTGACACTGTTTTCCTTGGAGTTTCTCCTTTCTGGAATAAGAATCTCTGTTCTTTGCCTGCCCAACCACTGTAATTCAGAAGCAGATTTTTTTCTTTTTCCCACAGATTCACAGAGAGGAATTCTGGCCTAGAAAAAAATCACACTGACAAATGATTGATGAGTTTTTATTTAAATGACTTAAGGCTTTCAGAATGTTTTCATGGGTGAATATATTTTACATGTGGAAAGAGGGATCCAGAGGTAGACTGTGGTAGATTGAGTTACCCCAGAGAAAACGTGTTCTTAATTTTAATCCACATTCCTGTGAGTGTGAACCCATTATAAATAGGACCTTTTGAAGATGCTATATATAGATAAAGTGTGACTTAACTGCATGAGTGTGGGTCTTCATCCAGATTACTGGAGACCTTA
The DNA here is from genome assembly GCA_029593785.1 of Cabassous unicinctus. NCBI lineage: Eukaryota > Metazoa > Chordata > Mammalia > Cingulata > Chlamyphoridae > Cabassous > Cabassous unicinctus. The sequence goes on from JAQZBX010067947.1 coordinate 7,226, forward strand.
TAAAGAGGACCCAGAAGTCACAGAAGCCAGAAAGGAGAGAACATAGCCATGTGACCTGAGCAGAGGTACTAGCTAAGGATCCCTAAGGACTGTGGCAGCCAGCACCAGAATGCTGCGGAACCTTGGAGCAAGCAAGACTTCTAGCCTCTGAAACTGTGAGGCAATCCATTGTGTAAGCCAACATAGTGTGTGATATTTGTGGCAGCAGCGCTGTCAGGCTAAGACAAAGAGGAAGGAAAATTTATACAAGGAATTGAATATGGATGTCTGTTTCAAAAAAGAAAAGAAAAAGAAAACTGAGACAATGGAAGCCTAAGAAATGAGTGATAAAATATTTCTGACCTCAAGAAGATATTCATTTGCAGATTAAAAGAATCCACAGACTACTAACATAGAAAAATAATTTAACACCTAGATACATTATTGTGAAAGTTTGGATTGAAGACAAAGACAAGACTTATGATAATAATAACAATAAAGCAGGTTATAAATAAATAAACAAGACTCCAATTGCCATTACAATCTTTATCTGAAACCAGGATGTTAGAAGAAAATAGAAATTGAATTACAACTTCTATGGTATAATGACTTTAACCCTAGAATTTTATATCCACTTAACTTATTAATTAAGAGTAAATTTAAAATTAACACATTTAAGGTTTACTTCCCAGTATTCTTTCTGGAAAAAAAAAAAAACAATATGTGGATTTATAATCCATGATAATGAGGAAGGAATATTGAAATATAGAAGAAATGTAATCAAGTAGCAATTTGACTTATTCCTGTATGTTATAAGATAAAATGCCAGAAATACAGCAGCAGAACTAAAAAAAAAATTATTTAGTTTACATAAGAAAATGGAAGCAAGAAACAATTGGAATCACTTTAAGAAATATTATGATCAAGAAACTAGATGAACTCAATAAAGGAGATATTATCCTTGCCAATAAGAGAAAAGCAAAACAAATTTGTGGGAAAACAAAAACCTATCCAATAAATGCCAAATGAAAAGCAAGGACCTCTTTGAACGGATGATAAAAGGAATGAGAAAAGTGGAATGTAGTGCACCTTCAGGACTCTACTGAGTTCAAAAGGGAACAATACTGTTACAATCCTTATGAAACAAATACTGTTTTCTTTAAAAATTTCCTGCTGAAACACTAATCCACAGAGCATAAAAATTAAATTAAAAATTAAAGTAAATATCAATTACTTTGAAAATGTAACATAACAGTGTAACTGATAGAAAATGGGTGACAGCTGGTAAGGGGGAGAATACAGGATTGCAACCAAAATGTATTAATCTTGCAAAATGGAAAGTTAAGTGATAGTTTTGCCTACAAAACTGAAAGCTCATAGATAGATATAGATAGATAGATGATAGATAGTTAGATAGATAGATAGGAAGACAGGTTATAAATATAGATGATAGACACAGATATAGATATAGCTATGGATAATTAGTTTTGGGGAAGGGAATAAAGAGATGGAGTGTAGTGTAAGTGGATTTAGTATCTGATGTTTCCCAGAAGGCAGGTAGAAGATGTTATTCACAGTGACGAGACAAAAACTTGGATCCAAAGGAATAGTATTAAATATATTGCGATAACAAAAAAGGCAAATGTGGTAGTCACAGGTGTAAGAAGGGATGGGTGCTTGGCTCTGTTTGTGTATGTGTGTATGCATGCACATGTGTGTTTAGAACTTTTCCTGCACTGTGTGATTGTTTTTAATCATGCACATTTACACATGGCAAAATGAAATTTAAAAATTGATGGTGCATTTTACCACCAATATGTTTTAGCATTAAATAAACATGGTAGCCCGGTAATGTAAACAGCCAGTTAACTCTCCAGATGGGCATGAGTTTTCCTAAACTTGAGATAAGCAAAATTCAAGTTCATTCAAGGGCCTCTGTTACATGCTCATGCGAAGAGGAACGTGTACATGCCTCCCACTCTCCTTACTTTCCTTGAATATTGACAAGTGCCAAGTATACATCATTTTGTCCAATTATTTTATACCATGCATTAGCCACTTATTTTATGCCACTATATTCTAAATTGTAATTTTTATATTTTTATCCCGTCCTTGGATCAAAATTCTAAATACTACTAGGGCAGAGACTGAGTCCTATATTTCATTATTTCTCTAGCACAAAGTATATTCTCTTGCAAATAAAAGACAATAACTTTGGAATCTTGTAGTGAAGCCAATGGAACCAGAACAAAAGCATTTATAGAAAACAATTCCAATTCTTAGCATGTTATTATTGAAAGATTGAAACATAATTTTCATATAGGCAAATATTAGAAAACTTTCATCATTTTTTCCAACCCATTCCTCATTTACAAAATATGTTTTCAGGGGGAAAATATAGAAATATAGCATGAGGGAGAAGAGGGAATAGCAGGGAAGGGAATTAAAGTAAGAGGTGGCTCTCAGGGAGAGTAGAGATGGCATATGATAAAAGAGGAGTGAACAGAGTCAAAAGGTTAGGAGAATTGGTTATTTGCTGTGGCAAATTGAATTACCCCAGAAAAAACATGTTCTTAATCTTAACTGATTGCTTTGCATGTGAAACAATCGTAATTAGGCCTATTTGCAGATGTTTTTTTTTTTTTTTAATTAAGGTGTGACCAACTGAATCAGGATGTGTCTTAATCCTATTACTGGATTCCTTATAGGAAAAAAGCCACAGGGAAGAGCTGGAAGAAGGAATTCAACAGAACCTGGAGAGAAAGGAGAGGACATCACCATGTAAGGGGAAAACCAAGAATTGCAGGTCAGCCAGAGTGCTACCAACCAGAGGAAGCAAGCCTTCCAGCCTCTGAAACCATGAGCCAATAATCCCTTATGCGTAAGCCAACCTATTATGTAGCACTTGTTTTAGCAGCTGGGAAACTAAGTCATTTGCCACTATATCTACACCTGTTCAACATGAATCGCTCCCTCTGGACGCATTGCTATGACACATTTAACCTGCTCAGAGAAGCCTTATCATCCCCCAAACCTGATTTTGCTTTGTTCCTAAATGCTTTATTAAACCCAAATTTAACCTTTGTTTAAAGGCAGTTTTCAGAATCATAGGTCAGAAATATCATGCAATACTCTCTGAGTAATGCCATGCCACAACAAGACCAATTTAAACCTGCCTTCTAGAGACAGGTGATTTGAAATATGAGAGGAAGACCAAGGATCAAAGAGAAATCAAAAATAGTGGGTTTCAGCCAGAAAGGAAAACAAGCAGTCAAGAATAAAGGCAAGTTTGGAGTCCTCTTTTTCCTTTCATCTCCTCCCCATCAATTTCTGAAAATGGCAACATATATATATATAGGGTCATTTTTGTTGCCTGTGGTACTCCAAAGACTGCTCTGGTAAGGAATCCTAGTGAGTTGAAAGTAGAAAATAATGACTCTCAGGCAGAGAAGTCATCAGGAAGGTGAAAGAGCAAAGCTTGGAAAGCTTCTGCATCAGAATGAAATGCCATCCCCATTCAGCTGCAGGGTGATTCAGACTGGCACCAGAGTAATTTGTCTCTAAGCAGCTTCGGCTGAAGTAAAGAAGCTCACATTATAGCCTTCATGCCTGAGATGGGTAAGAAAGGTCAGTGATCAAATCACAGTTACAAACTTCCCACAAATTCATAGATCTTAAAAGCAAAGCTTGTGATCCTGAATACTGGGTCCATTCTATTTATTTTGGTTTCACTCACAACCATGCAATATTTAAATGCATTATTTTCCAGAGCAATACATCACATTTTTATAATAGCCAAGTTGGCAACACTTAGAAGTCCTCTAACTTAACTCTAAGTAAAAATGTATAACGAAGGAATCAGAATTAGAGGGTACTATATGAAGATTGCCTTATGGATTTTGGCATTCTTTTCCCACTACCTTCAGCTAATTGAGGCTTCTTATAACATAAAACAGATCTTTTTGCTCAGTTGATTTGATGAGAATCCACAAATATGTTGTCATGCTAGACTGATCATTATTTTATGGGCATTTCTTACCATGTTTTAATTCCCGTTTGGGTTATCTGGGTATAATCACTTGGGGGCAAAAAAGACTCATCACCGTATTCAGATTTGTCAACTTAAATCTCAGAAACTATGATTCTCCTTTCTACTCCTTAGCCCTAAGTGTGGAGGGAGCCAGTTTATGTACATAAATAATTTTCATTTGTGTCTGTTACAGATAGGGCAGTTAGTGGGCAAGCTTTAAGGTCAGGAGGAAAGGGATAAAAGGATTTGCTAACTACGTGACTGTTAGAGAAAGATGAACATCAACAGCACCCTTTCTAAATCATGTTAGGAAAGTCAAGGAAAGAGAAAAATCATAATTGATTAAGAACTAGATATTTTCTTTTTTATTTCAAAATATAGATACATGTATTGATTTAGGTGATTAAAAAACATTACATGCTCCTTGAAGAATTTGAAATGAAATTATTTGGAAATATCAAATAATAATAATAATAAATGGCACAATATATAGCATTTATTAAGTACACACAGTGACCCACACAATGGTAAGTATTTTATACACATTAACATTTAATTCTACCAATGATTCTCTGAAGTAGATACAACTATACATTTATAGTTGAGAAAATTGAGTCTTATTAAACCAAAGATTAAATAAACTGCCAAAGACCCCTCAGCTAGTGAATGTTGAGTCAGGTCTGTTTAACTCCATATTCTTTATTCCTCATCATGACACTGTGCTACTTTTCTTAGTAGAGAGTTTTCTGCTGAATTATCATTTCCAACTTGTAGATTGATATTTTATATTTAATGTAACCTGGTCAATTTTGTTATCTTAACAAAAGAATCTCACTTTCAAATTCTGATACCTTTTGCAACGTGATGCTTAAAGAATTTTAATCTGAAAATACCAATGAATGAATGAGTTATTATTTCCCTCCTGCTATTATAACAGATTTCAACTTTGATATGCAAAATCTTCAGCAATTTCTTATTTCTTCTACATGAAAACATAGATAATTAACTATTGAGTTAGTAAGGCTGATTAGCAGTTTTTAAAAATCTGCCCATTTAGCTGCTAAATTTGTATCAGTTTTAACATAATGAGGTTCATAATAAGATATGGTTTTCTGTGAGTTATTACAAAATTCCAGAAGTCTGAAATTTAGCAGTCTCAGAAAAAAAGTCTACATAGGATTTCATTTTAAGTTTGCATGTACTTATTGTTTTTAATAACTTTCCTTGGCTCATATTTCCAAGAACCAAACAAAATTGGACTAATTTTACACATTCTGTGATCTAAACCATAAATACATAAAATAAAATCCGGAGAACTAGAGCTGTGTATTTTATAATAATACCAGATATTCCATCTCTTTAGCAGCAGGAAAACTGCAATGATATTTTGTTAGTTGGAAAATTATAAACTAAATTCAAATTAGGATTTAAGATTGCTCATGCTAGGAAAATAATCTATTTTACTGTGAGAAACATTTCACATCTTAATCTTCTTCATTTTCAAATCCTTTTCTATTCTTACATTTTCTTTATTTTCCTTACAGTTGTTATTTCCCCTACATCATGTTCATTGGAGTAATTAACAGAAAACCTTAAACCTGAACAAAATAATGTCTTAAAATATATATTAAAAATGAATCATTAGCTTGTTGTTTAAAAGGGAGAGACCATGGGAGGTATAAAGAAAATACAGCGTTAAAATTAAATTTAAAAGCAGACAACATGGCAAACTTCAGTTTCTGTCTAATAAATCCAACACAGAAAAAAACTTAAAATGCTGGATAAAATATTTTTTTAAAAAGAAAAGTTAAATGAATGGCTGACCTGGTAAGCTAACTTGGAACATTACCACACTACGAAGAGAAAAGAAAAAGACTCCAGAGAGGTACATAGGCACTAGAGCTGGAGGTTGCCCTGAGGGTGTGGTATTACCCAGTGATAACTTGCTTTTTTCATTGGCTACATGGAGACCAGGAGACAGAGCCTCAGGCCTTTGAAACAAGCCAAAGCCCCTGAGTGCTACAGCTTCAGGGGAAAATAAAACCTCCATACAAAAGGAAATGATAAAGAAACATTTCATGGCTATGGCTCAGGATATAAAGGAGAAAAACAATGTATCCTCTTAGAATTGGTGACCAGAAACCTTGGTCCATTCAGAACTCATTTGAATTCACACCTCCTGTGTGGTCCAAAAGATACTTAATTTTGTAAAGACAATAATTCCAAGGACAATTATCCAAATAACCCATATCAATTAATTAGTAAATGGTAATATGTTGGTAGCATTAACATTAAGATTGCAAAGATCAGGGTGCCCATCACCACTTTGACTTAATAAACTGCAGCCTTTAACCAGCATAGTAAAACCTAAGTGAATAAGTAAATACGAAAACAAATTAAAAGAATGCAAAATAAAATAAAAACTGTGAACTTTCAGAGGAGAATAAAGAAGGATTTTTATGACTTCAAGCTTCAGGGAGATTAAATAAAATGGAAAAGGCATTTGGTTAGTATGAAGACTCGAAATGGGGAAGCCGAGGAGGGAATGCAGCCTATGACAAGAGGAATCTAAATGCAAATATATGACAATGCACATATATGCTCAGTATAAATATATATTGCAAATGTATTATATAACTTCAAGGAAAGATATATATAACAAGGAACTGACCTAAGTAACTTTGGAAATGATGTTTTGTCTGGAACAGTACACGTAAAGACAAAATGAACCATATAAAAATAGTGTACTATGGCTAATAAAGTTGCTTCACATAAAAGTATGAGTTTAAAAATGCCAAAAGTGCTCTACTTATTGTACTGCGGTTGAAAAAAAATAAATAAATGAAAGGTTGGACGCGGCTGGTCAGATTTCTCACTACTGGAAAGAAAAGTTACAGATAAACAAGTGGGGAAGGTTATTAGAATGACCAGTTTCATACTGGATTATAATGGGAGACATCAGCATTAACCCATGAATAGTGTAATAAAAAAACAGAATTATAGATACAGAAATAATTACAAATATTTGTGTATAGATAGGGTAGTATCCTTTCATGTATTTCCTAGTTTTGTAAACTCAAGGAGCCCAGGAGCAATAACACCTCAGTAGCAATGAGCACACTCAAATATCATTCTCCAACAAAAAATCAGGGCTTTTTGGAGAAATGGTTTACTCTTCTAGGGCTGGGCCAAAGAACATACACAAAATGAGCCTGTACCATCTTGTAGTGCCAGAAAGTAAGGAAGTGCTAAAAACAAACATATTCTATTAGTTTGTATATTTTCTATTAATTGTTAAGAATTACTTATTTAATTTGTCTACTAATAATTCAAGGGTTAAAAATGTTCAAGCTATTTTTTTCCAAGTGTGTGACTTTTAAAAATTTGTTTATAGTGTCTTTTGTTGAATAGAAGTTTTTAATTTAAAGATATTCAAACACATTTAGAAATATTTAATGGTAAATCAAGAATGATTAATTGCTTGGATGAGTGAACTTAATGATTGGTTGAATTATAGATATTGAAGGGGGAAGTCATGTGAACCTCCTCTTGTGGCTTGGGTGGTAATCAACACAATTAAACCTTACTAGAAAAATATACAATTTTATGATACGATTTATAAGGAATTGATGAGGTATTTGTAAAGATAACTATGAAATAATTATGGCATGTTTAATTGGTTGAATATGAGTTTGAAGATAATTGCAAAATTTTATAAAATTTCTGAAATGGTAAGTCACCCAACAAGAAGATATAGTGTAAAGAGAAGTGGACCAGTGAAGGAATACAAAGTTGCAGAAATACATATATTAAAAGAAACCCTGGGACCTTCTCAAAATTAAACACTTTTGCACCTCAAAGAACTTTGTCAAAAGGTTGAAAAGGCAGAAGACTCAATGGGAGAAAATATCTGGCAATCACATATCCGATAAGGGTTTAATATCCATGATAAATAAAGAGATCATACAACTCAACAATAAAAAAACAAACTACCAGATTAAGGGCAAAAGACTTGAAAAGATGGTTGTCCAAGGAAGAAATACAAATGATGGAGAAACACATGGAAAAATGTTCAACATCACTAGTGATTAGGGAAATGCACATCGAAACTACAATGAGATGTCATTTCACACCTATTAGACTGGCCACTATTAATAAGTCAGAAAACTGTAAATGTTGGAGAAGATGTGGAAAGATAGGAATGCTTATTCACTGTTGGTGGGAGAGTAGAATGGTACAGCCACTGTGGAGAACTGTTTGACAGTTCCTAAGTGAAGCAGGCTGGTAAAATAGGGAGTCAATAGATGGATCTGGAACCTGGCAAGAAGTCCATGTAGATATTGATACCCCCAAGATGGCTGCTGGAAGACTCTTGGGAATATCCCACCTGGAACAAGATTTCCTCCAGAAGCCAGGAGAAGCCCCAGGTATTCTCCAGGGACATTATCATTGGGCCCTACAGAGGGATTGATGGGTGGGGCAATCAATCAAAACAGCAAACACCTGGAACTCCTCCCATGCCATTAGCAAAGGGGCTAATAATTCATGGTTTAAAAAGCAAGGGCAAAGGCCAAATCTCTCTCTCTCTCTCTCTC
>JAQZBX010067948.1:0-15839 GCA_029593785.1 Cabassous unicinctus
TTTTTTTTTTTCAAAGATTTATTTATTTTATTTTATTTATGCCCCCCCTTGCTGCTTGTGCTGCTGTGTCCATTCGCTGCGTGTCTTCTCTGTGTCTGCTTATCTCCCCCTTGCTGTGAGGTCTTGCCGCATCAGCCCACCACACCGCTCAGGCCGGCGTGCCCTCACAAGGAGGCCTCGGGACGCGAACTCGGGCCTCCCATATGGTAAACGGGGGCTCTATCCACTGCGCCACACCCGCTTCCCAAGATTCCTGCACTTTTAGCAAGCATCAGATGACTCCATGAAGGTAATGTGAGACTGCACTTTAAAAATATTGCTTTAGATTGATGTTATATAGAAAAGATATCTAACCACAGATTGCAATGTCTTATTACACTCTAAAAAAAGATATTTCTCAAGAGAGAGAGACAGACAGATGATAGATGGGATGGATGGGTGGATGGGTGGGTGGGTGGATACATGGGTGGATACATACAGAGAATAGATAGAGGACAGATAGGTGATAGAAAGTAACCAAGGGTTTTAACGACAGAAGTTATAAATAGGGGTAATCTAGATAACGAAATTATAATTCTCTGCTGGAATTATCTGTCCCAGCAATAAGGTGACTCAAACTTCTAACTTATTCATTTCAAATTTAGAAATAAAGAAAGGAAGAAGTAAGAAAGGAAGAAGTGAAAAAGGAAGGGAGGGAGGAGGAGAACAGAGCTAGCAGTAGTCATCAAATATTTCTGAACTTCATTGAGATGGTTTAAAAGGAAGAATTTTACCTTATACAATCATGGTTAATGATAATAAGTCATTTGATGTAAAGCTGCTGAATCCAATGCCTGTAGAAAGTACTAGTTAAGCTTGCAAAGAACTTTTGTTATCCTTAGTAGCCCCCCTCCCTTATTTTCCAAATGAGGACATTGGAAACCAGACGTTGTGACAGGCTGAAGGTGGGAGAGACAGTTAGTGGGGGTGATGGGTCAGTCTTTTATTGTGATTGCTGTATCCTGGTCAAAAGGTGCACGGGATGCTGAATCTAAGAACAGTGGGGAAAGGGAATATGTCTGAAACTGAGCCAGGGTAGGCCTGCACCGTGAGCAACAGCCCAAGCCACTACCAAATCCAAGGAGCAGGTGATGTCAGCTGAGTGGAGCCTGCAGCACCTTGGAAGGAGTCCTCTGGAGGGCGGGGCCAACAACAGGAATCGTCCAGGGGTTGAGAAGTTTGGGTTAATATCTATAAGTCTCTGGAAAATAGCATTAGTAATGCCGTTTTACAACATGGTTTATTAACAGCTGAGGCAGGGGTTCTTAGCCTTTTTGGTTCCACGGACCCCTTCTCAGAATGTAGCAGCAGATAGTTTTATGGCACTCAACATTGGCACATCTTTAAATTAAATTTTAGGATTATTCAAAATTATGTTTTACAACTTTCCCATAATTTCAATACCTGATAACCTAACACGGTTCAACATCTCTTCAAACGGTCATTTTCGGCAAACATTTAGAAATTCGAGTTTTCGCACAGCGTCATAAAACCGTCTCTGCCATCCTTACCAAACTTTCAGCAGGCAGTTATCCACTGCACTCAGAACAGCTACATCAAAATAAAAAGCATACTAAGTCCACACTATACTGTGATTATTTAATAAATACATCACACCCGCACCAACATGTCCCCACAAAAATAGTGTTTTTTTTAAATTTTCAATTCAAGCTCATGGACCCCCTGAAATCTTTCCACGGACTCCTTAGGGGTCTGTGGACTCCTGGTTAAGAACCCCTGAGCTAGGGATAACAAAAAGGAAATTTACACACACACGGCACAAGGTGGTGTCCCTTGCAGGGTCCTTGGGGGGAAGGGTGAGACTTCTTGGGTGAATCAGAACCACGGATGGCGATTCCAGCCTGTTCCCAACCCCTAACAATCACCTGCCATCTGTGTTCTCAGCCACACCCATCTGGGCACCAATGACTGACTCAGACTAGCAGAATTCAAAGCTTTGCCCCGCCCCCCACCTGTAAGTGGAAACTGTCCACAGCTGTCTTAAGTCAGTGAGCCTGGAGGTCATCAGAGCCCTCTGTGCCAGGAAGAATATTATATTTCAAGTTCCCTAACTAACCCTCGCTGCCATGGGCAGCCTGTCCAAATGGCCCCTGAGTTCTGGTTCTCTTGCAGGTGTCTCCCCCATGATGGGGCAGCAAGAAACAACTCTGAAAACCAGCCCCAGCTGGGGAGCTGGATTTTTCTCACCAAGTGGGGGAGGAGAGGGAGATGGAGTCTGGAGGAGAATTCTAATTCTCAAGGAGAAGGAGGCTGCAGGGGGCAAGCAGGACACTAAGGATCTAGCCAAGCAGACTGCAGTTTAAGGCAAGGGCCCAATCATAACAGAGACCTGGAAAACAGATACCCACACTGCAAAAGGGACAATTGTAAGGGCACAGATGAAGACTGCAGTAAGGGCCTCCGTTCAATGAGCATATGAGACCTGGATGATTTATCCAGACATGTCAGACATCAGGCTCAGGGCTATGGAGATGAAGTTTCCATTAAACTTGTGGCCTATGGCGGGATCAGATCAGGAACCAGAAGTGGCTGAATTCAAGGGATGATGGCCTTGGGTACCCTTGAGAAGAACTGGAGAAGACTGGGACTGACTTTCATTTATGGTGTTAAAACAGCAACACTTTTCATTAATTATTCTTTGAATGTTGAAATGTTTTCTCTATCACTTTTGGCTCGACTGTCTTCTCGATGCTTTTGCAGCGTGATGACTAATGTGCATAATGGTTGGAAGAAAAACATAAAACTGCGCAATGCTGGGTTCATTTTTATGGCAGTCCTGATATTTTTTGAAGTTAGATGTAGAAAGACCATCAGTCACTGGTGTGTTAGACATAATGAGTGCCTGAATGATGCCGTGCAATAACTGGAGTGCCAAATTTCTGTCCCCAGAAAAGGGCTTAGAGCCTCTCTTCTGAGAAGCATATCCCCCACCCATTCCCTAAGGCTTCCATCATCACCTCCTCTAGCAGTCTCCTTTGGGTCTAATCTTTTACTCTTCTACACTCCTTCAACATCCCTCCCTCCTCAGCTCTCCAGGGCTCCTTTTTACACTCCTTTCACTTGATGCTGACTCTTGTCAACATCCCATTTGCTTATGACCTCACCAACCATCTCTGTGCATATGACTTCAAGATATCTCAGGAATAACTTGGCATTTCTGTCATCAAAATTTCCTACTAATGTAGAGGGTACAGATCAGTGGCTGGGCACCTGCTTCGCATGTACAAGGTCCCCGGTTCAATTCCTGGTTCCTCCTTAAAAAAAAAAATTCTTACTGCCTAACACTCAGCACAAAGAAAACAGACCCATTCCTTCTCCTGATCACATAACTCTGTTTGTAGAATCTGTCTTCCATGAAACCAATCCCACCCTGAATTCCTCAACATTCTCCTTCCATGTTCTTCCATCCAGGTTTCCCATTTGGGCTTGACTATCTTTTGCTTTGTGTTGTTATAATGACCTTTCTCTCTTACCCAGGCTGAACACCTCAGACTAGGTAGTAAATATGTCATTACTGAGCCCAGGATAGAGTGTATCCAGCAAGGCTATTGTGGTTACAAAGTTTGGAACTGTAGAGTGACCTGATTGCCAAAGAAAGAACTTGAAATTACAGCATGAAGGCAGAACAGCCCCATCATCTCCACCTTATGCCAACCATGCCCTCACCCAGCCACCTCCCCCAAGTGATGCATTCAGGCCCCGTGATCTTCCTGGAAATGTCTCCTGGCTCCGTCTACCCAGTCAGTGAATAACTGAAGAAATTCTAGATTCCTTATGATTTTCATGTAAAAAAAATTTCTCCGAGGAACTATAAAGCATTTCCCAATTAAGTACTGCTCAAACAGCCGGGAATATTTTTTTAAAGTATTACTTATGTATTTAAAAAAAAACACCTGTTCATCAGAACTTTCAGATTCCATATGTTTCAACCTAATTATGGTTGATGAAAAACAAAAGTAAGAAACTTTGTTCTTCCCACATCTCATCTACTATGTTCATGTGCCTCCGTCTACCCACCCACCCCTGCCCAATCTAAACCCAGTCTTGGTCCCAGCTGTTTGGGAAAATTCCCGAGAAGCCTCATGATCCAGACTCATTCACCTACTCCCAGTGCATCAGGACCCAGCCTCCACTGTCCTTCAGCAAATGTTTATTGGGTTGAATGTGTGTGAGTGTGTGTGTGTGTGTGTGTGTGTGTGTGTGTGATGCTCCTGCTTTCAAGAAATTCATTATGTAGTAGATATGCAGAAATTGGTATTTACTGAAGTGATACTTGCTATTCACTATGCTGGGTTCTTTACATCCTTTACAGCACTTAATCTTTTTAGCTTTGTGATTAAGTAGGTATTATTATTTCCATATTAGAAGTACAACTATCTAAAAGCAATTTTAAAAAACTGAGGCACATTAACTTTATACTGCAAGTTCTAGCCAGAGCAATTAGGCAAGAAAAAACTTTTAAAAAGGTATCCAAATTGGAAAGGAAGAAGTATAACATTCCCTGTTTGCAGATGACATGATCCTATATAGAGTGAAAATCCTAAAAATTCCACAACAAAGTTACTAAAGCTAATAATTGAATTCAGCAAAGTAGAGGGGGTACAAGATCAACAGGCAAAAATCAGAAGTGTTTCTAGACACTAACAGTGAATAATCTGAAGATAAAATTATTAAAATTACACTTACAATAGTTACTAAAAGAATCAAATATCTAAAAATACATTTAACCAAGGATGGAAAGGATTAGTACATGGAAAATGAGAAACATTGCTAAAAGAAATCAAATAAGAACCAAATAAATGGAAGGACATTCCATGTTAATGGATTGGAAGCCTAATATTATTAAGATGTCAATTCTACCTAAAGCAATTTACAGATTCAATACTATCCCAATCAAAATTCCAACAACCTTCTTTGCAGAAATGGAAAAGTCAATCACCAAATTCGTATGGAAGGGTAAGGGGCCCTGAGTAGCCAAAACCATCTTGAAAAAAGAAGAATGAGGTTGGAGGACTCAGAGTTCCTGATTTTAAAATGGATTACAACGCTACAGTAATTAAAACAAAAAAAAAGCATGCACAGACATACAGAGCAATTGAATCAAATGAAAAGTTCAGAAATAAATCCTTACATCTATGGCCAATTGAGTTTTGTCTAGGATGCCAAGTGCACTCATTGAGGAAAGCCAAATCATAAGCAGAAGGTTGACAGGTAAGCATATAAGAGAGGAAAAGAAGTTACCTTAATTGAGTGCATAATGGCATTCCTCTGAGATCGCCAAAGACATCGAGAGCCACAATAGTGATAGATTTGCCAGTGGGTCTGGAGATCTGATGGCTGTTGGTCCCCACTCTCCCTCCCTTATACAGTACTTGGATGAGCCACTGTGTATTGGCCTCTGGGATCCTCCCCACGTAATACTGACAATATCTTTCTTTAGCAACGTTAATTCATTCAATTGGTTCTTAAGTCTGGTGGCCCTGAAAACCACTCTGTGTGCTTAAGATAACTTGACATATAAATTGATCATGTATTCATTGATTCCATAAGTAAATTCTCAGAGTGTCATTGTATTCCATTTATTTACAAATTCTTGTGGAATCCCTTCCTGCAGCCTCCACATACAGACATCCCTGGGCATTTCAGAATAAGTAGGAGAAAAGTGCAACCAGACGTATATTTCAGAAGAGCAGAACCATGTAGGATGCTTACAGTACTTCATCTTCCTTCCTCACTTATGCACAAGGCTGGTATATGTTGATATGTGCCAGAAAACTGATGACAGAGGACAATTCAATTGATGACAGCAAATATTCCCCAAACTGTCCATGCATCTCTGATACATTTTCAAAGAATTATCATTAGAGTGAAATGTTAGTATTTAATCATGTCATCCTTGTGCACCATAAAATCTGTAACAAGGAAACTATTTTATATTATATTGTCTTTTTTGTTCAAAGCAATCTAAACTCATCTTCATCATCAAGAGCATTTGTGATGTTTATTTTACTACAGTGTAAAGAGCAAGATATCAGTAATATTGTTTTCTCTGCTTTTTTTTTGCACCCTCAATTCTTTTTCTTTAAAAGTCGTTAAACGAATGTAGCTTACTGCCTCCAAAATCATTATTTATACAATAAGATAATTTTCACAAAATGCAATAACTGTGGATGGAATTCAAACTACTGATGTCTATATTAAGATCATATTTTTTCACCTAAAGTAGTGTCTTTTAAATTAATTGCAGAAAACCAGTTAATTCCTCAGAGCATTTAGATTTTATAACATAAGTAATTAACTCCTCTGACCCTCCCGCATCTTTTTAACTCTGAGAACTACTGCTTTTAGTGTTCGGTGTCAGATGGGCTTTCTCGTGTTTGCTTCACACAGACGCAAATCTCAGCCACAGCACTCAGGCTTCTGAACTGAGCAGAGCGTGCCTGCCGAGGCCCCCTCCCACGAGAGTGCTGATGGAAACCCCACCCAGGTGATCTTCCCCATCTGCTCAGCGTTTCTGGGGAGGCACCACAGACGGGGGAGGAGATGGTGGAGAGGGAGGCGTTTGCTTCCCTCACATTGGTCTGTGCTGTATTTTCCACCCACAAAGCCAGGAAGCTGCACAGTTTCTGGCAAGCGGCCACTTTCAGTTTTCTCTGAAGCAGATAGAGTGGTTCCCCTATATTTTAAAAAGGCAAATGCTGCCTTATTAAACCTAATCATGGTTTAGAGAATGATAGGAAAGAACTGAGCCCACCCCTTTTTTAGACCTGAGAAATAAGGCTAGGCAGCATTCTAAATGCATCAACTTATCTTTCTCCAAAGACAGAAAAGTAGTTTACAAAATGGGCTCCTTTCAAGGGAAGCCACCCACCTCCAGTCTTTGAGTACAAGAATGTGCTATTTCTATTTCATTCTGTAACTTCCGAGCAGAGTTTGATTAAACTCTAGTACCAGGTGGCCCTCCTAGCAGTGCATTGCAAAGTACACAGTTGTCATCCATTTAAAGCTGCATGCAGCCACTTATAACAGAAGCAGGTCCCAAATTGCTGACCAATTCTCCTGATATCTATGACTGGTGATCTAGGGGTGATACTGAAGTGTGGCACTTGGAGAAGGCAGGCCTGGGTGTGGTATTGAAGCAGGAGGCATGGGGAACTGGCACGGAAGAGGGCATGAGAAAGAGGCCTCTGGGAGTAAGAAAATAAATTTCAGAGAGGCGAATGAATGCCAAAATCAGCCCCTCTTCTTGGAAAAAGTGTCTCAGGAAAAGTTACTGAAAATTGCCTTTGCCATGCGACTTCTGTGGTAAATTTATATTTTCATTAATACCCTAGTATACAGTTGCTGTGACTTTAAATTCCACTGTCAGGCTTACATTTTAATTTGATCTGTTTAAAATAAAGTTGTTGTCCCTCTTATTTCCAAGAGGTAATTTGTTAATTCATTTCTTTTTCTAAAAGATACATTGGTAAATACTTTTTGTGAATCACTTTGCTGTATGCTATTGTGGATGCAAGACGAATAAAACAGGACAGCAGTAGGTACGTGTTAGGAACACACAACCAGGGATTAGAAAAAGCAAGGTTATTAGGACAATCATTTGTTGGTTTTAAGCCCTGACTTCTTAATCTATTAAGTGAGAAAATACATTAGGAGATCTCTAAATTTGTTCAAAATGTTAGCATTCCTTCATAGGTCTTTCTTTATTCGTCCTTTCTAGTCTGCTTTCTTCAGGGACCTCTTTTTCATTTATGCAACACTTTCTCCTTCTGATCCTATAATGCTTCCCTGGGTAATTTTATCTACTCCCATAGCTTTAATTTCCACATATATAAACTTAGGATTCCCAAATGTAAAGATGATAGATAGATGTAGATGGATTTATATCCTGATCTCCAAACCTGATGTCCAATTTAATGTCTCCACCTGCATGTCCCAAATTCCTCTCAAGCTTTCATGTCCAAAATTTTTTTTAGGAACTTCTTCTGTGTCTATCTAGTTGATTACCAAAACCAAGAACTGGTAATATTCCTCAGTAGCTTCTTTTACTAATCCAGTGATAACCTGACCTGTCGATTCTTCCTTTTACATGCCTCCAGTAAACCCTCCTGATCACCACCTGAGTGACCTTCCCAAATTACAATAGAAATTCATTACTTTTGTAATTTTGAAACATTTAACCACAAGGTTTTTGCTGCCACCAACTTCTTAAATTCCATCACCCAGGTGTGCTTCTCAATCTGAAATACACATTCCCCAGAAGTATTGGCAATGTGCCTGGGGTATTAAAAACCAAGGATAACATCTTGGAAATTCAGTTTTACTTGATGGCAAGCAATATTATTTTAGCATTTATACTAATAGGAAAATAACATGGTAAAATGAGAAATATTAAGGATGACTTAAAATAAGTTTTTCACTTGTGATAACCTACATCAGGTTATGTCCCCAAAACCCATGGTAGTGGTGGTGGTGGTGGGAATTATTCTCTATTCTTTGGAGTACTTTGGACAGAGTATTTGAGAAGTACTGTTAATGCAGAATAAAATCAAGATTTCTACTTTTTAGAACAGACTTTAAAATCCTCTTTCATCTGGTACATTCCTATTACCTTGACAGCTTCCTCTTCCTCTCCTCTCCCTCCCGATATTCCAATCATGGCAAATTACCTTCATCTCTGAATGTGCTATGTTGTTTCATGTATAAAGCCATGTGTTGGAAAAGGATATGGAATGGGGGGGGAACAATGCGTGAGCATAGAGGACTTAGTTGGAAGTAGAAAGAGTTGAGTTTGGAGAGGTGAGAAAGGATTACTGCGGACAGCTTGTGAAGAACATTATCTGCCACAGTAAGAAGGTTGGACTTAATTTTAAAGGCGATGGGTAGTCCCTGGATGTTTGAAGTAGGGGAATGACAGGATCATTGGTCTTTGAGGAAGACCAGTGTAGAATCTCCAAACAATGGTCCAGGTGAAAGATGAAATCCTGAACCATCACTGAAAAGTCAGCCTATGTGACATTTTTCACTACCGGTTTGAGGTTAAAAACAAAAAATTTAACCACAACAGGAACTGCGATGATGATTCATTTGGTAAACATCCTGTAGTAGATGTTTCAGATACACATATTAATGAAAGCTCGTTCAGTTTTACTAGTCCAAACCCCAACATATATAAATTCAAAGCAATGAGACATTTCGCATATGAACTTCGGGCTTCTTTGGTATTGCACTTAACATTCTGTTCCCATTGCTTAGAATGCCCTTGTCACCCCAGACCCAATTCCAACTGTGGAGCCCTTCAACATATTTCAAAACCAGGTTAAAGATACCTTCTTAAAGAAATGTTCTGTCACTGCCACTCACTGCCACCTGCATCAAGAGGCTCCATCCCTGTGTGCCCAGAAGCTCTGTGTACACGTGGCTCTGATAGCCTCACCTCGCAGTAATATGATTTTGCCTTTGCAAGTCAGTCTCTCCTTTTGACTGTGAGCTTCTTGAGAGGAAGGCCTTCTTTCCCTTTTAATCTCCAGCATCCTGCCCAAGGCCTGGCACATATTAGGCCATCAAGAGTTTGTATTGGATGAGTACATTAAAGAATTAAAATTCACAAAGAAACCAGCCCAACTACTTTGTTACACCTCGTTTATATACATGTAGATCAAAGAAAACACAGGGACATATGTAAACTAATTTCAAAGTAAATGTCATCTTGCAAGATTAAGTGTACCTTCGATAAAATCTGTCTGTCAGCTGAAATATATTTCCTACAAGTATTGTCATTAACAAACATTTTATATTTGAGGGAAAATTAAGTAATAATCATGCCTGTAAATGTACAATTTTATGTATGTTTTAAATTTAATTCTCTATTCAAATTCTGTGAAGTGGGCAGAATAGTTTTTTTAATATTCCTATTTTAGAGATTTGGTAGCTGAGAATCAAAGTGGATGTGTGGGTATCCAAATTTCACTGCAGATAATGTAATTAAGAAGCTCACATTCGTGCTGTTGAGGAATTTTGATTTAAGCAAAATGCCAGGCAATGATAATGAAGGGGATAAAGTTTAGTTTACCTGGCTTCTTTTCTCTACTTTCATGGATGTGTCTTTCCTGCTCCAAAGGAGAGAAACACTTCCTATAAAAGGGTAGTTTTCATTAATTATAAAAATCAAATATAATTAGAAATCAGTTATTAATAGATTAAGATCTTATCTCATTTTCCCATACCTCTTACATATGTGTATATATGTATATATACATATATCTGTGAATATGTATGTCTATGTACATATGTGTGTATACATATAACATATATTTATACATAGCGTGAGAAAGGAAGATCCACTACAACAGATATATGTATTATCAAATATATTTTCTTTCCTCTTTAGTTTCTCTTATATCTTTTATAATTGAGGTTACTGAAATTTTAAATGACTTCAAGTCATAAATATAAGCTATAATAACTAAACTTAAATGGATACAGGGAGGGGCCACAGAAAATCGAATATAACAAATATAACACCTATTGAAAACTTGTTATGAAGAGTGACTGTGATCAACTCTTTACTTTTCAGGAAAAATTAAGTCACTTGCTTAGATCCACACAACTATAGTAAGCTGCAGCATTCAAATTTGAACTCAGATCTTTCTGATTCTAAAACCTGAATCTTGCCCACTATCTTCTGCTTCTTCTCAGAGAGTCACCTGAATATGTTGTTCTGCCTCTTGGGATGCATTTTATCCACACGTTTATTTAATATAGGGGCATTTATATATATATAGTGGCTAGCACTTTTTAATATTTTAATACATCCTTATCATATGATGATGTGAAAATGTCCTAAGGGGACAAGCGGCCACATTATAAAGACCCTCAGATCTTTACTTCTAAAAAGTGTATTCTAGATTTGGATTAAATTTTATTTTATGTATCTGTTTTCAAATAGAATATTTTACCAGCTGAAACATCTCTGTATACATTTCCTAAGTTATTTTTAATTGAGCATTATCATGCTTTTCCAAACTAGAATACATAGTCAGAAACAAATGAATTGCATATAATTATTACACATGATCAATCTGCATGGGCAAATATGCTTCTAGGAGAAGTGGTAACAAAAGTACTTTGTTCCGTTGATTCCAAAACACTCTTCCCAAAGCACTCTCATATTCTAGCTGTGGATATGTGACATATGCCTCTACAGGGACAGTTGCCCACCACAGGAATGCTTTTTGGGGCATGTGGTAGAGAGAGCAGGTCATGACACTGGATTGTGGAATTGGAAGTGTCAGGGAGACCCTGAACAGGCTGTGGTGTCTTCTGCAAAAAGGTCTTGTCACATTGTGGCTATAGCTATTCATGTAAAACCTGTGACTAGCGAAGAACTAGCTTCCTCAAAGTGTGAGCTTGTGGTTTGTTTAGTTGTTTGTTTTGTTTAATGAAGGATCACTTGTAAAGAAGCAAGGTTCACAGTGGGCCCAGCAGGAGCAGGGGAATCAGAGCTCCCTAATGCTAACCAAAGGAGCACCATTACCTTTGACAGTGGCCTTGGTGAGACTGTGTACACTGTCACTTGGAGCTCCTCCTGGAAAGAGGAAATGTGATTCTATTCCGATTGGCATCTACCTATCTGGAATGGCACAAATGAAAATTTCTGATGTCACACAGAGGATGCCTACCACTTAAAAAGAAGTTTAAAACACTGTAAAATGCTTTTGTTTATGTGGGTTCAATTTTCAGAGGCTAGAAAGCCTTAAACCTAGACTAGGCACTCTTGAAATGTAAAGTAAATTTCTCAAACATTTATCAAGGATCTTTTTAATTCAAAGAATTATTTAAGAAGGTGGGAGCTTGAATGAGGATGAAGACAAAAGGTGAACAAGACAGTTTTTTATCACAGTCTAATTGGAGAAACAGGACAAACATGAAGAAATAAACTATCAAGGTCAAATTTATTTAAGAAATTGAGGCTTCTAAGCAGTTGAGTAATAGGGTCAGTAACAAAGAATAATGAGTCTTCTTGACTATCACTATCAGTTTGGAGAAAGAAAAGCCATCCCAAAACATATTTTAATATCATAAGTTAATCTTCTGTTCTAGGTCTCCAAACACTTTGGAAAGATAGAGTTTTCTTGTTGCTATTGTTACTCTGGTTTTTGTTGCTTAATAATCCACCTTCTACGAAGTATACAAAGAAATTAACACTGACTCCTTCCTCCTTTCCAGAATTCTCAAGAAACTCTTCCTCTTGTTAGCATTGCTCTGAAGTAAGATAACTATTCACAAGGTAAGGCAAATTATTTTATTTCACTCGCAGATGTTGTAATACTGTAAATTCAACCAGTAAACACCATTTTGGGGATTTTTTATTCAATATTTCATATTGTTAATTCAGACAATAATATCAAATATCTTTTGAATATCTTATTTTAATAATAAGTTGGAGGCTTTCTATCAATTTTTCTCCAAAGTATACAGATCTAATATAATAATGAACACCAGTAACAAAATCAGGTTTTTTAGATTGTAGATTATATATCATTCCTGGATTAAAAATTTTCCTTGAGACTATTTGCAAGCATGTGATATTAATTCTTGTTTCCAAGGTTCTATATTGTGTTATGTGTACCCTGAAGTTGGTATGCAGGAAAGAGGCTCGTAGGGGGAGCCATGCTGACTGCGAAGCATCTACATCCACTTGATGGTTTCTTGTAATGTCAAATTTTGACATTCACAGGAGATATTTCCAAAGATAACATACATAGTAAAACTATACCTTGGGATAGACAAATCTGGAGAACCCCAAACTTGTATAAAAGTATATCATAATGGAGAGAGCAAGGTATTTGGAGGAGGAAAGTTTAGTTCCAGTCCAAGCTCTCAATCTCATTGGCAATGTGACTTTGGGAACATCACAAACTCTCTGGTCTCAGTGAACTCATCTGCCCTATGTAGCTCTGATAATGCTTTTGTTCATCAAATAAAATGGTGTGAAGTTAAAAGCAAAATAAGGGATTGTTACAAATTCTCAAGAGGGAACAGAGGATGTGGCAAGAGATTGGCATATTTTTTCTCCTTATTCTCTTAGGTTTTATTTGCTCAGCAAAATATTTATAAGGTGCCTGCTAAGTTCCATTTATAAGTGCCAGATATACACAGATAAAAATGACATGGGCCCTGACCTGAAGAAGCAATGAAGTGACGTGAGCTGAATTAGGCTTTATAAGGATCACTCTGGCTGCTGTGTTGAGAATGTGCTAGAGGGTGGTAAAGGTAGCAGCAGAGATCCCTGGTTTATAGGCTATGGTATCAGTTTAGGTGAGAAATGATAGTGGCCAAGGGTATTATTCTTGTAAGTGGTGAGATGTCAACTATGATGAGGACTGATGAATGAGTCTTGGATTTAGCATGGCAAAATGAGATTGGTGTCCTTAATACAGAGACAAAGACCAATCAAAGCAAGGAGATGGACATAGGATCCTATAAAGAGACTGAATATGTGAGAAGTTTACTTATAAGACAATGAGAATTCCATAGGGCCTACTAGAGAGATTTGGGAGGAAGGTTAACTGGAGAAGGAAGAATAAGAGGGTCAAAAGCACCAGGTTCAGAGAGGCTTGCTTTTCGTGCAATGGAGAAAGGCCTGAGAGGCATGAAAACATGGGATGTCAATGAGGGTGGACAGACAGACAGATGTGTGGTGCCTCAGCAGAGAATTCATCCCAAGTATGTAAGGGAGAAAATCTTCTGTCTCCACAGTTGTTCAATTCCATACAAAGTCAACTGTTACCCATTTGGCTCAGGGACTAAGATAAACATAGTGTAACTGAGTGCAGTGAAAGAGGCCTAGCCCTTGAATGGAATTTTCACCAGGTACCTGGGGAGGGGTTGGATTATATACACTTAAACCTATTATTTATTGAGTACCTACTCTGTGTCTGCCACATTTAATCCTCAAAACAAAAACCCAAAAAGTGAATATGATCATAGCATTTAAAGATATTAAAAGTAAGGTTCTGAGAAATTAAATAATTGGCCCATCTTCATAGTCCATAAGTGGTAAAACTAGACTTCAAATCCCACATTCTTTCCATTATACTTTGAAGGGCCCTGGAGGCATGTCTCCTTTTAGACAGTGAAGAGTAGGGATTAGCTTAAAACACAACATAAGGATCACTGGGAAGACAAGACTAAAATAGTCCCTGTAAAGCGGTTGTGGCTCAATCGATAGAGCTCCCGTCTACCACATGGGAGGCCCCAGGTTCGCTTCCCGGGGCCTCCTTGTGAGGGCAGGCTGGCCCGCGCGGCGTGGTGGGCTGATGCAGCAGGACCTCACAGCAAGGGGGAGATGGGCAGACACGAAAGAAACACACAGCGAATGGACACAGCAGACACAAGCAGCAACGGGGGGATAAATAAATAAATAAATAAATCTTTAAAAAAATAAAAAATAAATAAAAATAAAAATAAAATAGTCCCTGTAGGAGACGGAAGTGAACTGGGGTCAGTTTAGGTTTTCAATCTTCTAAACCAATCCTTGTAGCTTACTCAGGTTCAGCCAGTGGTTGTTAGTGTTTCACAGGCTGCTCCCAGGGACATATGAAAAACTGCAAAGTAACAGATACCTTCTAAATTTTAGAATCTAAAAGAAGGATTATTTTAGATGGCTTTTCAAGTGTTAAAGTGAATAATTTTCCTTAATTAAGACTATCATCATAAGCTCTTACCTCTTCCAAATTCTCACCCTCTGAAGTCTGTCTGGAATAAAAAATGTTGTTGTGTGCATCACCTTCCGCCAGCACTTCCTTACTTTTACAAGCAGCTGTGCACACCATGGGGTTCAGGAAAACAGGGAAATATTGCCAAGCACAGTTTGGTCCTGTGCACCTGAATATTCAAAGCCTGAATAATGAATCCAGGAATCAGAGGACTTTTTGTGGCCATTCCTCTAGAACATATTTTTCAGAATGTGTGGGGATATCAATTTATTACACATGATATACTCTTACCTTGATTCAAAGTTTTTTGTTCCTGGCATATACTCTCCATATAATTTCACACAGGGCTGTTATAACTTGGATGATGAGCTCCAAGAATCCAAGAATCCAGGGAACATTATTTTTGGTAAATACATGGTACCTCCCCAACTCACATTTCTAAAAGGGCTTATTTGTTTCCTTGTTTGTTTTTTGTTTTGTAAGATGGTCTGCATTGTTTTAGCATACAGATCCCTTGAACATAATGATCCATTGTATTTAACTTTGAATGGTCTCATCTACTGAGGGTTCTTAATATTTGATGATGGATATCAAATGGTATTACAGTTATTCACTAAGCATGGAACACCAGTGTTTGATTTCTTTCACTTTGCATCTTTGCCAATTTAAAGAAGACCATGAAAATTGGTTAAGCACTAGCATATAATCTCTACATTGGCAAAAAATAAATGAAAGGGTGGTGTGCCTTTGTTACCAAATGTCTTCTGATGTTAAGTAATCTGTCCCACTATTAACATTTAAGTAAAATCAAACTGAAATAATATGCATCCTTAGTTTTAAATTCAGACAATGCAAGCACCATAGGATGAGTAAAAAGAGTAACAGATTTGGAATCACAAGAAAATTCTCATTTAAGCTCTGTTACTGATTTCTGGCCTTAGTCAGGGTAAATAGCATTTCTATTTCATATTCCTTATCCATTAAGTAATGCTAGTGGTCTAGTTCATCTCCAAATTTCCATGCTATTCTCAAATCTTAAGAACATATAATATATTATGG
>JAQZBX010067949.1:0-15841 GCA_029593785.1 Cabassous unicinctus
TTTTTTTTTTTTCAGTCATCTTCATGGTTTTTAAACATGTGCAGATAAGTTGTTCCTTCTGCCTGGTTTGTCCTGATCATGATTTCATTAGAGGCAAATCTGTCCTAGGACTTCCTTGTCCAGACTGGTGTCCTTTTGATCACTGATCATCCACATCTCCTCACTGGAGAAGCGTGGCCAGGACTTCATCTTCTGGAGGAGTACATGAAACAGAAAAATATAGCACAGAAATAACAACAGCAATAGCAACATAGAGCCTATGGAAACAGATATCTGAAATAAAGTATTAGCAAGCACAATCCTAAACACATTAAAGAAGTAAAATGTAAGTCCATGGGTCTTGGAGGCTTTAATAGTCTTCCAATAAAAGGGAATCTGATCATATGAATCACCATCTTTAAATGTTAAAGAAAAACCATATGATCATCTCAATAGATGCCGAAAAGATGTTAAAAAATCAAAAGCTATTCTTGATTAAAAGAAACTCTTTACCAAATTAGAAAGAGAGAGATATTTCTTTCACAGGTCCTTCCCAGGACAAAAGGGTTTCTGGCCTTTCTCTCCTTTGTAAGAACCTCCCAGAAGCAGATGCCTACACACATTTCAATATGCAAAAGATTTTTTGGTGGAGTTCCTGTGGGGGCAAAAGAAGAAGGAACAAAAGGAGGTGTGGATAGCCATCAGACTTTGATATAAGACTAATCCTTGTGAAGCAGGGAGAAAATAAAGATGGTTGGGTAGAAAGTGTCATAGAATTGTTTTGGACTTGCAGTAGAAAGATTCCTTTATCAGGCCAAGGGAACTTCATGAGATTAAATCACTTGCCAGTGTTGTCCCATATAGGTCAGGAATGGGCCTGCCTTAATTTCTCTACGAGGCTCAGTCATTGCTAAGAGCAGCCCACCGGGAGCGAGGAATCTCAGCAAGGTGGTAGCTTCATACTGCAGTGGTTGGTGTGTCAGGAAATTAGACTGCAGCTGGAGAACTGAGTGATGCATTCCATGGCTCAACATCTATTTAACTATGTCAGATCCCTGATGGTCAGAGAGAACCCTCAGGCAAGAAAACACAGGTGCTGGTGGTTGCAAGTCAGGCTCATGTACCCTGCATTGGTAAGAATGAGGGGACGTGGGTGGGGCACAGGCCTGAATGCTAAGGCCCCCTAATACCCCTGCTGTTGACGCAGTTATGCAGGGAAATGCATAATTGTTCATATTTCTTTGATCCATCTTTTCTCTGTTCAATTCCAGAGCATAGGCCAGGGAAAAGAGCAGGAATTTCTAAGACCTGCTATGAATCAGAGATGGCACTTTGGAACTATTCTAAGTGTCTTTGCTTGTCTCTGCTATGCCTAGTCAAATCTGTCTATTAGGTGTGGCTGATGAATTTGTGGCATATTCTCTTTCCTCATTCAGTCCAGTAGTCTTCTCTGTTGAACTGCACCATTCTGGTCTTTTGGGTGCTGCAGATTTCCCTGAGTTCTGGTTGTTAGTTCTATTTAGCAAGTAATCCTCAACACCCTCTTTGCCAAGTGCCCCAGCCATAGGCCAACTTTTTTCTACCACATAGAGCAAAATTCTATGATTAAGTCAGGCTTGCTTTTAATTCTCCGTGAAACTTAGGTAGGTGTATTAGTCAGCCAAAGGGGCGCTAATGTGAAATGCCAGAAATGGGTTGGTCTTTATAAAGGGTATTTATTTGGGTTAGAAGTCCACAGTCACCAGGCCATAAAGCGTAAGTTTCTTCCCTCACCAAAGTCCATTGCCACGTGTTGGAGCAAGACAGCTGCCGACATTTGCCAGGGTTCAGGCTTCTTGGGTTCCTCTCTTCCCAGGGCTGCGTTTCTCTCTGGGCTGAGCTTCTCTGTTTCCTCCACAAGGTCAGCTGTAGACTATTAGGTGAATGCTCGCTTCTCTCCTCCTGGGGCATTCTCTCCAACATCAAAACTCCAACTTCAGAACTGCTGCTCAAAAACTGTTCCCTCTGTCCTTTGCCTGGCCTTTTATATTCGATTCCCCCACCCACCAAGGGGTGGGGCTCAATGCCCTACTGATGTGGCCCAATCAATGCCCTAATCATAACTTAATCATGTCCAGATTAACAGATCAGTTTGCAAGCATGATCCAATTATATTTTTGGAATTCATAATTACATCAAATTGCCCAATGGCTACAGTAGGACATAAAATTTATTATCCAAACTGGCACACTTTGGAGAATAAGAGGACACTTTTATAAACAGCTTTTGAGATACAATTCATGCCACACAATTAAGCCAGTTAAAATGTGCAATTCCATGGTTTTTAGTCTACTCACAGAGTTGTACAACCATCACAAACAACTTTAGAAAATTTTCATATCTTCAAAAAGAAAACCCATACCCTTTGGCTATCAAATCCTTATCATCCACTTTTCACCAGTCCTATGCAACCATTAATCTACTTTATATATTACCCTATTCTGGACATTTCCTATAAATGGAATCATGTAATATGTGATCTTATATGACTGACATGCTTAACATAGCATAATTTTTTCAAGGTTCATCCATGTTCAAGCATGTATCATTTTTCGTTCCATTTTATTGCCAAAAAAATTTCTATAGTATAAACCTGTCACATTTTTTTATCCATGCATCATTGATGGATTTGGTTTGTTTCCACCTTTTGGTTATTATAAATAATGCTGCTATAAACATTCAATTTACAAATTTTTGTGTGACCATATGTTTCATTTATCTTGTGAGCATATACCTTGGAGTTATGATTAACTTTTTGATGAACTGTCAAGCTGTTTTCCAAAGAGGCAGTTCCATTTTACATTCTAACCAGCAGGGTTTGAGCAATTTGATTTTTACACACCCTGACCAACACTTGTTATCATCTAAATTTTTATTATAGTCACCCTACTATGTCTAAAGTGGTAATTCATTGTGGATTTAATTTGCACTTAGTCATGTATTCTCCTAATCTTAAGGAACTTGGACTCTTTTTGTTTCTGAAGCAGACCTGACATACAAGATCACTGTCTTGCTTAGTCAAAACAGAAGCCAGTGTTGAGACCCAAATATGAGCAATGACCCCTTTGTCCAAGGTGGTGTCCACTTCCTCCTCAACTCAATGGGTGGGAGACCAATGGGCAAGAACACTCACAGGGCATGAAAACACATCTGGAAATGTTTCAAAACGTATCCCTCCACACACTCTGTGTTCCATTTCATCATGCCAAGGATCCTGCATGTTTCATGGCCTCTCTTGGGCCCAGAGTGGTACTTTCAGATGATCTTCTTCACCATATTTGGAGCAAGTGGCTATATGGCACATCATAGGAAAAACAGAGATGCTCAGCAAATGACTACTTTATTACTTTCACAGCACAAAGGGTCCAAATAAGCAGGGGAAGAGGACCCATTGTGGTCAGTACCCCAGGGAACCCAACTAATGAAGTCAAGGTCAGAGGATGGCAACTCCTCATGCCCAACTTAGTGTCAGAGATGAGGGACCCTGAGCTGTCTGAGTTCTGGGTTTTTGTATACCCTAGGTGGAAGGACCTGCCAGTGAGCAAAAAACATGTATCAAGCAACTTTTATGCAGAGTTCCCTCCAAGACAAGCAGCTGGGGTTGGTTATTCCCACTTTCAGGTCCAATGTACAATCAAGTTGTTCCATTTCTCGGTAGCTTGTTTTTCATGGTTGGGTCATAAATCTTCCTGGGCTGTGAAATAGAGACATACTGAAGCATCTGCACAGACACAAGAAGGGGAACATAAGGATTAGTCAAGGGTTAAGAGATGGCCACTGAGCATTTCCTTGACCTCCCCAGCAGTCCACCCCCCTGCTTCTTGATAAAGCCAAGCCTACTCCACCCCATTAGTTTCCACATCTTAAGCCTATCTCTGACCTTGGACATGAGGGTAGAGTCAGGTTGGGCTTATTGTCCCAAAGCTCTCAACAATGTTGATAGTAGAAGGTGGGGATAAGCGGTGGCTTCAGCGCATTAGGAGGACTTTGATAATTTTTATGCATAGCATTTCTCCAAGCAAGATGAGGCTTGTCTGGAGTAATGGTTGTATTCATGCCCTCTCCAAACCCCCAGGAGCCAGCTGAAGAAGTCTCACATAGAATCTGTTTCTACACATTGCAGCTGATGGCCTTGCTATTGGATTTTAGTCACCTTCTATTACACCTGCCTTGAAATATTAACCAATATGCAGCAGGAGGTGTTAGCAATAGTACAAACACGTACTCATTGGGCCAGGAGAAAGTATAAGGCAGTCCAATTATCAAGCACTACTTTGGCTACAGAGTCTCGTGATTTTTGCTGAGGCTGAAGGGCTTGTGCTGTGAAATCAGCATTGTCAGTCAAGGTGGCTGACAGAGTATGTTCATGTGTTCATTGGTGCTTACTTCCAGCCAGGCGAAAATGATTTGATAAAAGAACCAAATCCAGAACTATGGAACCCTCCTCCCCAAATTGTCATGGTTTACTTGAGATAGTAAATTGAAGGGAACAGTCCAATGAGAAGTCTCAGATTAGTTATAAATTTTCAAGGGGATAATCTGAAACCCAAGGTTGTATGTTCTGTCACTGACCAATGACCTATGTAGGGAGAGGCCCAACCAGTGGGAGTTCTGTTTCCTTCAGAAAGGAAGAAATAATGGATGGGTACAGCCCACACATATAGAGTGATTGGTCATCTTGGGGTTGCTAACGTAAAGATGACTGAGCCATTGTGAGTTTCATCATTTTGGGAATTGTAGCATACTGACAGGCTGTCCGGGATGTGAAAAAGAAGAATGGGAGCCAATGACTGTGTGCAAATGAAGGACTTCCTTATGTTATCCTGGATGTGAGGCAGGGGAAAATATCCTTGAGTGGCAAGCCAGACTCAGTGAAGAGTGGAAAGGGGACAAGGGGTTAGATGGTAGATCAAGCAGTTGGTCATCTTCCTGCTGCTACAATGGCCTGAGCTAGCTGGATGAAAGTGTTTTTTGTACAGGTTGCTGCCAGGCCAAATTGTAGAAAACGGGAGGGGAAGCATTAACTAGTCCTGACAGGGTGATCCTGCAACCACTTCCCGTGGGAGACACTTTTCTGAGCCCATGTGTGTTAAGCACTTCTAGGCTCACCTTCTCCATTCCCCTACCATCCACCTGTCAGGCCTAACCTCCCATCATCCTGGGAATCATGTGGAGAATGTAATGGGCTTAAAAACAGGATCATCAGAATCCTGGGAAGATGGTGTTGGAATAAGCAGGGCTCAACTCTTTCACAAAAACAATGGAGAAAGGACCAAAAGCTGTCCAAGGGACCTGCTTGGGGGTCAGCAGACCAAGACAGTGATACACAAAACCCAAGAGGGAGAGGGACAGAGGTATTAAGAACTGGAAACAACAAAGGTGAGTTACCAAACCCCCGCAGTGGACAGAAGAGCTCTCCTCCCCCACCCTGAAGATATTAAGCTGGAATAAAACCCCTGGCTCACTGCAGCTCACTAAGTGGGGAACATAAATCTTCCTCCTTGTCAGCTGTTACAAGGGAAAATGGAAGGGGAGTCAGGGGGCTTCTCAACAGTGAATTCAGCCAGCAGACCCCATCTTGAATCTCAGACCAAAACACAGGAAATAGGAGATTGAAAAAAAAACAGTGGAAAGGTGTGCCCACAGGCACGATCTGCTGGATGGTCTGGAAAGTGCGTGGAGAAAAACCACTTTAAGGGCTCTCTTTACCCCATCTCTTGGGAGAAAATCTGTACCCCATTAATGAGTCCCTGGCCTCATTTTGATAATTTAAGCTGGGCAATTTTTAAAGACTTAGAATAAGTTGAACCAAATATCAAAGAAGAGTAGAGAAAAAAAGACAGGCAAGAGAGAGAAATTGGCCATCAGAGTAAATTCAACAACATATTCAGATGCCTAGACATCTGGAAAATATTACAAGTCATATGAGGAAACAGGAAGAGATGTCCCAGCCAAAAGAACAAACCAAATATCCTGAAGAGATACAGGATTTAAGACAATTAATCAATTATGATGACACAAATCTACTAAATCAATTCAAAGAATTAAAAGAAAATATGACAAAATATTTAAAGGATATTAAGAAGACACTGGGTAAGCATAAAGAACAATTTGAAAGCTTGCAAAGAAAAGTAACAGAGCTTACGGGAATGAAAGACACAATGGATGAAATTAATGTAAACTATAACCCACACTTAGTGGCAATGCTCCAATATGTGTTCATCAATTGTAACAAATGTACCACACTAATGAAGGATGTTATTAATGTGGGAAGTGTGGGAGGGGCATATGGGAATCCCCTAATTTTTTTTAATGAAACATTTATGTAATCTAAATATCTTTCAAAAATTTTAAAAAGTATATTAAAATACATTAAAGGCACATAAGAGCAGATTTGAATTGTTCAAAGACAGAATTATTGATTTCAAAGACAGAACATCTGAACTGGAAAAGAAAGGAGAACAGAAAGAGAAGAGAGTGGAAAAAATGGAACAGAGTCACAGGGATTTGAATGACAATGTGAAATGCACAAAAATATGCATTATCAGTGTCCCAGAAGAAGACAATGGGAAAAAGGCAGAAATAATATTTGAGGAAATAATGATCAGAAAGTTCCCACCCTTTATGAAAGACATTAATAGCAATATCTAAGAAGAATAAACAGCATCCTAAACAGAATAAATCTGAATAGACCTTCTCTGAGACACATAATATTCAGAATGATGAATATCAGACATAAAAAGAATTCTGAACGCAGCAAGAGAAAAGCAAAGCACCCAATACAAGGGAACCTCAATAAGGTTAAGTGCTGACCTCTCATCAGAAACCCTGGAGTTGAGAAGAAAGTGGTATGATGTATTTAAGGTGTTGAAAGAGGAAAAATTGCCAGCCAAGAATTCTGTATCTGGCAAAATTGTCTTTCATAAAAGATGGTGAGTTCAAAGTCTTTACAGACAAACAAAAACTGATAGCGTATGTTATCAAAAGACCAGAATTACAAGAGATACTAAAGGGAGTGCTGTAGCCTGAAATGAAAAAAAAACAGGAGCAAGAGACTTGGAGAAGAATGTAGAATTGAAGATTATTAAGAAGGAAGAAGATGAACAAAATTGACAAATCCTTAGCTAGACTGACAAAGAAAAAATAAAGAAGAAACAAATAATATTAGTAATGATCCTAAAAGAATTAGAAGACCCCACCAAATGAATCACAGGGGAAGAGATTGAAACAGTCATCAAAATCTCTAAAAGATGAAAAGCCCAAGACCAGATGGCTTCACAGGTGAATTCTACCCATCACTCGATGATCTAGTACCGATCTTGCTCAAGCTTTTCCAAAAAATTGAAGAGGAAAAAAGTTACCAAACTCATTCTATGAAGCCAACATCATCCTAATACCAAAACCAGATAAAGATACTACAAAAAATGAAAATTACAGACCATAACCCCTAATGAATATAGATGCAAAAATCCTCAACAAAATACTTGCAAACCTAAACCAAAAGTACATTGAAAGAATTATATACCACGATCAAGTGAGTTTTATTCCAGGTGTGCAAGGGTGGTTCAACACAAGAAAATCAATTAATGTAATAAACCACATTGATAAATCAAAGAAGAAAAGCCACATGATTCTCTTGATTGATGCAGAAAAGGCATTTGACAAAATACAACACTCTTTGTTGATAAAAATGGTCCAAAAGATAGGATTTGAATGTTTTCTCAATATCGTAAAGTGCATATATGAAAAACCTTCAGCTAGCATTGCACTCAATTGTGAAAGACTGGAAGATTTCCTACTGAGATCAGAAACAAGACAAGGATGCCCACTGTCACCAATGTCATTCAATACTGTGCTAGAAGTTCTAGTTAGAGCAATTAGGATAGACAAAGAAATAAAAGGCACCCAAATAGGAAAGCAAGGAGTAAATTTTTCAATATTCACTTACAATATGATATATATCTAGAAAATCCTGAAAAACCACAACAAAGCAACTAGACCTAATAGAGTTCAGCAAAGTGGTGGCATATAAGATTAATATGCAAAAATCAAAAGTATTTCTATACATTACTGATGTGCAATCTGAGGAGGAAATCAGAAAAAAATCCATTTATAATAGTGACTAAAAGAATCAAATATTTAGGAATAAACTTAACCAAGGACATAAAGGGCTTGTATTCAGAAAACTACAAAACATTGCTAAAAGAAACTGAAGGAGACTTAAATAAATGGAAGGACGTTCCGTGTTCATGGATTGTTTGGGTGTCAATTCTACCCAAACTGATTTACAGAGTCAACACAATCTCAATAAAATTCCCAACAGCCCTTTTTGGCAGAAATGGAAAAGCCAATTATCAAATTTATTTGGAAGGGCAAGGAGCCCAAAATAGCCAAAAATGTCTTTAAAAAGAACAAATTTGGAGGACTCCCGCTTCCTGACTTCAAAGTGTATTACTAAGCTACAGTGGTGAAAACAGCATGGTACTAACATAAAGACATACAGATTGACCAGTGGAACCGAATCCAGAACTCAGAAATAGATCCTCACATGTACAGTCAATGATTTTTCACAAGGCTATCAAGCCCTCCCAACTGTGCCAAAATAGTCTATTCAACAAATGGTGTTGGGAGAACTGGATAACCATATCCAAAAGAAAGAAAGAGGACCCCTATCTCACACCTTATACAAAAATTAATTCAAAATGGATCAAGGACCTAATATAAAATCGACAACCATAAAGCTCCTAGAAGAAAATGTAGTTAAACATCTTCAAGATCTTGTGGTGGTTGTTTCTTAAATCTCACGATCAAAACACAAGCAACAGAAGAAAAATAAATAAATATGACCTCCTCAAAACTAAACACTTTTTCATCTCAAAGGAATTTGTCAAATGGATGAAAAAGTAGCTGACTCAATGGGAGAAAATATTTGGCAATCACATATCTGACAAGGGCTTAATATGCATGATATATAAAGAGATCATACAAATCAACAATAAAAAGACAAACTACCTGATTAAAAAATGGGCAAAAGACTTGAAAAGACAATTATCCAAAGAAGAAATACAAATGGCAAAAAAAAAAAAAAAAAACACCATGAAAAAATGTTCAATATCACTAGCGATTAGGGAAACATAAATAAAATCTACAATGAGATATCATTTCACACCTATTTGGCCACTGTTATAAAGTCAGTTAACTGTAAGTGTTGGAAAGGATGTTGAGAGATAGGAATGCTTATTCATTGTTGGTGGGAATGTAGAATGGTGCAGCCACTGTGAAGGATTGTTTGGCATATCCTAAGGAATTTGAATATAGACTGGCCATGTGACCCAGCAATACCATTCCTAGGTATATACCCAGAAGAACTGAGAGTATTGACACAAACAAACATCTGTACACCGATGTTCATAGTGGCGTTAATTATGATTGTCGAAAGCTGGAAACAACCCAGGTGTCCATAAACTGATGAATGGATGAACAAATTGTGGTATATACATATGATGGAATATTATGCAGTGGTAAGAAGAAATGAAGTCGTGAAGCATATGACAATTTGAATGAACCTGGAGGACGTTATGTTGAGTGAAGTAAGTCAGACACAAAAGGACAAATACTGTATAATCGTGCTATTATGGACTAAATATATTGTGTAATTCATGGAGTTAATAAGTAGAATATAGGTCACCAGAAAATAGAATGAGGGTGAAGAATAGAAAGCTGAGCATTAATCAGTGCAGAATTGGTGTAAATGGTGTTTGTAAATCTTTGGAAATGAATAGAGATGGTGAAAGCCCATCACAGTGTTTGTAATTAGCATAGCTATTTTACGGTTATGACAGTGGTTGAAAGGGTTAGTGTAAGGTCATGGATATTACTAGAAGGAAAGATAAAAAGTGTAACGTGGAACTGTATAACATAATGAAAGCTCATGTAAAATATGAACATGGGTATTATTACATATATAAGACTGTTTTTGCAAAATGTAATTACAAATAAACTAGAGATAGTGAAACAGAATAGCAGCCATGTATGGCAGGAGAAGCCTAGGGAGATTGAAATGTGATGAGTTTTTGTTTGTTTGTTAGTTTTTGTTTTTGTTATTTTTATTGGAATAATGTAAATGCTCTAAAAATGATTTAAGTGATGTGTCACAACTATGTGACTATACTGAACACTATTGATTGCACATGTTGGATGGATTTATGCTTTATTAATATGTATCAATAAAATGGATTTGTTAAAAAAAACAACAAACAACAAACAAGCTTATACCCTGATAGTAGCTGGAAAGGGGTCCCCAAGTGGTACAACATTGGTTCTCCTTTCAGGGTCAATCTTCCTGTGTGTAAGGGTGGATATGCAGCAATACCTGGGTTCCTCCCCGAATCTTGCCCCATTTCTGGGCTAAGAATGGGGATAAGGCCATGTTTCCCTTCTGGGAAGCCACTGAGTTTAGCTTCCAGAGGCCCTGAGTATGTCAGACAGTCCATCCAGTAAGAAATTTGACGAAGTATAGATGTTGAAGCCCTTTTTTAAGGTAGCCATTAAATTCTCCACAATGCTGGGTTCCTGTGGGTGGTGGGTGACATGGAAGGTCAATCTAATTTGGTGTGTCTCAGCCCATCATTGAGTGGATTGTGCAGTAACATGGGCTCCTTGGTCAGAGGATATATAATCTGGTTTCCCAAAGGGAGCAAAGCTGATTTTTCCACAGTATCCCATGTATGTACTGCACCTACACCACAACCTGGAAAGGCAAGGCCATAGCCTTAACAGATGTCTACTGTGATAAAGACATAGGACATACCTTGCGATGGTGGGAGAAGGCTGATATTGTCAACTTGCCTTGACTAGCCTGGGGAAGTGCCTCTGGGAAGAGTCCACAAATGTCCTTTTGGGGCTCTGACTTGTTGACATCTCATGTATTGGTAAATAGTGGACTGAGCTTCTTTTTTTTATTTTTTATAAACATTAATCAAAGCCTTTGGGCCCTCCAAATGCACATACACTCCCCCACACACACACACATACACACAAACAGATGCACACACATGCTTATGTAACACCTCATTTTGGTCCTTGTGAAGAAGTTAACATTGACAGAAATGCTTTGATTTATTCTGCATGCAAGTTTTCTCTTGCACCTCCCACCTACACACTTCATTCTTCTGCTCTTTCAAAATATTGAGATTGGGCCTCTTTTAATGAAATAGGTGTCCCATGTTCCTCCCATTATTTCATAGTGTTGAAATTTCCATGTCCAGTTCAGTGGTGGATCTACCCAGCAAAAGAAGCAGCCATGGATAGTGCAGCAATTTCCCAGGTATCTCCAAAGGTAAGTTCATTGTCCTCACCCTCCAGGTGATCTATAAATCTCTTTGGGTAATACTGACATCTTAATGATATTAAGTCTTCCAAACCAGGAGCATGGGATATCCTTTTCATTTATTTAGGTCTTCTTTAATCTTTTCAGTAGTGATTTGTAGTATTTGTGTTTATGTCCTTTACATCCTTGGTTAATTTTTTTCCTAGATATTTGATTATTTTACTTGCTATTTTATATGGAATTGTTTTATTGATTCCCTCTTCAGATTGTTCATTGCTGGTGTAGAGAAACACCAATGATTTTTTTTGTATTAATCTTGTACCATTTTGTTGATTAGTTTATTAGCTCAAGTAGGTTCCTCTAAGTTTCTGTATATAGGATCATGTCATCTGCAAATAAGGATAGTTTTAATTCTTCCTATCAAATGTGGATGCCTTTAAATCTTTTTTCCTGCTTAATTGCTCTGACTAGTACAATGTTTAATTAACAGTAGCAAGAGTAAGCATGTTTGTCTTATTCCTGATTCTAGGGAGAAAGCATTCAGTCTTCCACCATTGAGAATGATGTTAGCTATGAGTTTTCCATACATGGTCTTTATCACGTTCAGGAATTTCCTTTCCATTACTATTTGTCTTTGTGTTTCTATCAAGAAAGAGGGCTCAATTTTGTCAAATGTCTTTTCTGCATCAATAGAGTTGCTCATGTGGTTTTTTTCCCTTTTCATTCCATTAAAGTGGGGTAATACATTGATTTTCTTATGTTGAATTGCACTTGCATGCTTGGGTTAAGTTCCTCTTGAACACAGTGTATAATTCTTTTGTTATGCAGTTGGATTTGCTTTGCTGGTATTTTGTTAAGGATCTTTACATCTATATTCATAAGGTATATTGGTCTGTAATTTTCTTTTCTTGTGATATCTCTATCTGGCTTTGGTTTTAAGGTGACATTGGCTTCATAGGATGAACTAGGAAGTTTTCCTCCCCTTTAATTTTTGAAAGAGTTTGAGAAGGATGTGTATTAATTTTTCTGTGAATGTTTGGTAAAATTCATTAGTGAAGGCATTTAGTCCTGTACGTTCTTCTTTCTTGCATGATTTTTCGTTACTGATTCCATCTCTTTCCTTGTTATTGGTCTGTAAGATCTACTATTTCTTCTTGGGTCAGTTTATGTATTTTTGTGTGTTTTGAGCAATTTGTTCATTTCATCTAGATTGTCTAATTTGTTGGTGGACCATTGTTCATAATATCCTTTTCACTTCTGTAGGGTCAGCAGTAATTTTCTCCCTTTCTCTCTGATTTTTGTTATTTGTACCCTCTCTATTTTTTCTTTGTCAGTCTAGTTAAAAGGTTCATCAGTATATTAGTCAGGGTTCTCTGGGTAAACAGACTGACAGGAGATATCAGTAAATATTATAAGATCTTTATAAGAATTGTCTCACATGACTGTGGGGTCACACAAGTCCAAATTCAGTAGGGCAGGCTGCAAGCTGGGAGCTCCAATGAAGGTCCTAAGTAAGTTTTCCAGGAGAAGCTGGCTGGCTGAAGTAGAGATGCAAATTCTTTCTTCTGACTGCTGAAATGACTTCTTTTAAAGCCTTGAACTGATTGGATGAGACATCTTTCATTGTTGAAAGCCATCTCCTCCATTTATTGTAGATGTAATCAGTTGTAGATGCAATCACCTTACTGATGATTTAAGCCCACAAAATGTCCCCACAGTAACAATCAGGCTAGTACTTGCTTAACCAAACAACTGGACACCATCATCTGGCTGAGTTGACACATGAACCTAACCATCATAGTCAGTTTAATTGATCTTTTTCAAAGAACTAACATTTGGTTTTGTTGATTCTCTGAACTGCTTTTTAAACTCTATTTCATTTATCATCATTTGAATCCTTATTATTTCCTTTCTTCTGCTTACTTTACCTTCTGCTTTTCTTTTCCTAGTTCCTCCAGGCTTAGTTTATGTTACTAATTTGAGGTCTCTCTAATGTAAGCATTAAAACGTGTACATTTCCCTCTCAGCACTGCCTTCGCTCCGTTCCAAAGTTTTGGTAAATTGAATTTTCATTTTCATTCATCTCAAGATGTTTTCTAATTTCCCTTGTGATTTTTTTCTTTGACTCATTAGTTATTTAAGAATGTGCTGTTCAATTTTGACATATTGGTGAATTTTCCAGTTCTTCCTCTGTCATTGATTTCTATCTTCATCCCAATGTGTTTGTATGGTTTCAATATTTTAAAATTTATTGAGACTTGTTTTGTGACCCCTATATGGCCTATACTAAAGAATGATCTATGTGCTCTTGTGAAGAATGTGTACTTTGCTGTTGTTGGATGAAGTGTTCTGTACATGTGTACTAGGTCTAGTAGGGTTTTTGTTTTATTCAAGTACTCTATTTCCTTATTGATCTTCTGCCCAGATGTTCCATCCATTATTGAAAATGGTATATTAAAGTCTCTTATTCTTAATGTACAACTATCTATTTCAATTACATTGTCTTCAGATTCACTCATTCTGTCTTCTAGCTTCAATCTGCTTTTGAACTCCTCCAAGAAATTTTTGATTTCTTACCATGGCATGCAGCTCTAGTTCCTTTTCATAAGTTTGATCTTTTTATTGATATTTTCTTTCTGTTCATCTATGGTTTTCCTGATTTCCTTTAGTTTTTTGTCCATATATTCCTTTACCTCTTAGAGCATTTCTAGGATCATTGTGTAAAAGCCTTTGGCTGATATATCCCCGGTATGGTCTTCCACATTGATGGTTTCTAATATTTAACTTCTCCTTTTCTTGGTCCATTGCTTCCCATTTCCTTGTTCATTTTGAAATCTTTTGTTATAACCTGGAAAATTTGATATTTTAATGTAGTATCACTGAAATTTAGCTTCTGTATAATCTGTTCCTTAAGCTTGTATACAGCTACTGTTATGACAAAGATTTTCTTGAATGCCAGGGGAAAAAAGCAAAACAGAATAACAACAACAACAAAAGGGAATTAAGAAAATACTTTTCCCTATCTTTTCAGATTGGCTTCTGTGAGTGCTCTTGTTCAGAGCTTACCACACACTGAGTTGAGAAAATAGGCTGAGGCAAAGTATAAGTTCCTTCCCAGTATTTCCTGCAAATATATTTTGTCCTGGACATGCACATGTATTCCTAGAAATTTCCCCATTTATATGAATGGTAATGTCCTAATTTCCCTAGGAAACAGTGTTTCATCACAGTCCCAGTACTACATTATATGTCCCACATTTGTCACCTCTTTGCCCTAGGCAGATGCAGTTTGACTGTTCTCCTACAGCCTTCTGTAAGAGAGCTCAGTGAAACACTTATATATATGCAGGACAACTTATGGAAAGGTGAGTATGCAACACATGTCCTGGTTTAGTCCTTCAGGATGCTACAGACTCTTTGACATAGACATATATGCTCCCTGGTATGGAAATCAGCATTACTCTGCTCCTTCTAGAACCAGAACAAGGGACCCACACTGAGAGTTCAGGACAGCCCCACATCAGGAAGGTAAAAGAATGGGGTGGGGGCAGGCAGTCTGGGTGTTTCATCTTGATTCTGTGCTCACCTGCTACTGTAATCCTTTAACTGTTTTCTGGAGATTTGAGAAATATATTTCTTCCTATTATGCTTGTGCTCAAGCTTCACTGGGGGGACAGAGACCTGAAGTGTCTCATTCCACCCTTAGGATTGGGCTCTTATTGAGTATTTTTCCATCTACATCATGAAGGATATTGTTGGGTATTTTATGTTTCTTGTGATAATTTTCTCTGTCTTTTGTATCAGGATAGCATTGGCTTTATAGAATGCATTGGAACATGCTCCATCCTCTTTCATTTTGTGAATAATTGATATTATTTCTTTTTAAAATGTTTAATAGAATCCACAAATAAAGCAATCTAGGTTTGGACTTTCTTTTCTTTACTTATAATACAGCTATTCAAGTTTCCTATTTCTTCTTAAGTCAGTTTCAGTCATTTGTGTCTTTGTAGGAATTTGTCCATTTCATATAAGTTGTCTAATTTGTTAGCATTCTTTTATCCTTTTATTTTTTGTAGGATCATGTACCATACTTTCTTAATCAGTCTCCTATTACTATATGATTATAGTGTTTACAATATCAACTACTAGATACAATATTGGAAGGAATATCCTTGTATATCCCACTTTGTATATATGAACAATTATATCTGAAGGATATTGGGGTTAAAAAAATGAAACAGATAAGGAATGCAGGTAGTGAGGAAGAAGAAAATGGCTTTCATTCTTTATTAAACGGGCAAAATTTTAATTTAAATGATAGTAAATTCATAGTGAATTATTTGATGCCATAACTGAAAAGGGCCTGTATTGACTCAGGATTCACACTATCCCAGATCTTCTTGGCTGCATGAATTCTCCTAGGCTCTGGCCTGGATCATGTGCCTTGCATCCTAGATGGATTCATGCCATTTCTGTGGCCATAAAGCTCAGGAC
>JAQZBX010067950.1:0-15827 GCA_029593785.1 Cabassous unicinctus
ATAGATAAATGGGACCTCCTCAAAATTAAACACTTTTGCACCTCACAGGACTTTGTCAGAAGGGTGAAAAGGCAGCCAACTCAATGGGAAAAAATATTTGGAAATCACATATCTGATAAGGGTTTAATATCCAGGATATATTAAGAGATGTTACAACTCAACAATAAAAAGACAAACGACCCAATTAAAAAACGGGCAAAAGACTTGAATAGACATTTCTCCAAAGAAGAAATACAAATGGCAAAAAAACACATGAGGAAATGCTCATGGACACAGTGGGTAGACAATCACTCAATAAATTCGAGAATACTGAATTCCCAGCCTGGAAAGCTCTGCCACATTCTCCAAGAGAGCAGCAACAGTCCCCCGAGTGCAGGGGCAGTGTCTGGCAAAGGAGGATGGTCCACTGATGGGTTCTTGTTATTGATGACTAGCCTTACGAGTCTTTGCTCTTGTAATTGAAACTTAGCCTACTGTTATGGGGTGCCTAAGGGTTGCCACCCGAGAGCCTCCTTGTTGCTCAAATGTGGCTTCTCTCTAAGCCAAACTCAGCATATGAATGCATTACCTTCCCCCCAGCGTGGAACATGACTCCCGGGGATGAGCCTCCCTGGCAATGAGGTATTAATACCAAGTGCCAACTGGCAATATGACTGGAAAAAGGCCTTGAATAAAAAGGGGTAAAGGTAAAGACAAAGGAGTTCATGTGGCTAAGAGACTTCAAAGAGAGTCGGGAGGTCATCCCAGAGGTAATACTTACACATACCTCAGTAGGATCTCATAGAACACCAAAGTGGATATCACCCCACACGGAGGGGGTCCTGAGGGCTCTGGAGACACACAGATCCTATATAAGGGGGGATAGCTCCAGAGATTGATGCCTTATCAGTGGGCTCTACTTTGGAATCTGTGCTCCTGAGAGTGAGAGAGTTGGACTCAAATAAGTCCTCCCTGCACATGGTCCATCAGTCCCTTCTATTCAAACCTATATGTGATGCTGGAGTTTGTAGGTGTACTTCCAGAGACTGGAGCCTCTGGCCTGCCCATGTGCCAGGTGTGCCTGGAATCTCGGTGGAGCTGCAACTCCTACTCTACAGCTCAATGGACTCACCCAAGTCACCTGGTGAGGAGACAATGATGGACAACGGCCATCCCAGGGAATGGAGAGAGTCTGCAGCTGCAGGCAGGATAATCCCATCCATCTTATCCATGGGATATAAGTCCCCTCTCACTTGGAGGTGGGGTGGACATCACCATCCCAAACTCCTCAGGATTGGGGGAAGAGCTATGGACTAGAGTGGACTTAATGGTATTCTGTTGTAGACATATTATGAT
Organism: Cabassous unicinctus; assembly: GCA_029593785.1. NCBI lineage: Eukaryota > Metazoa > Chordata > Mammalia > Cingulata > Chlamyphoridae > Cabassous > Cabassous unicinctus. The sequence goes on from JAQZBX010067950.1 coordinate 1,336, forward strand.
TCAAGCAATGGAAGAAATTACAACAGTGAGGTGGAGAAAGTGGCCACTGGATGCTTTTGGGGCAGGGACGGGAAAAGCACTTGTAATACAGGTGCTTTTTCAGGACTTGGGAATTATCCTGAGTGACATTACAATGACAGATATAGGCTATTTTACATCGGCTAATAACATGCAGAACTGTGTGGGGGAGAATGTGGTCTACAATGTGAACTATGGTCCATGCTTAGTGGCAAAGCCCCAGGATGTGTATATCCATTGCAAGTGATGTGCCACACTAATGAAAGATGTTTATGTGGGATGTTATGGGAGGTGGGGGAGGTGGGGAACATGGGAATCCTTGTAATTTTTGTGTAACATTTATGTAATCTAAGCATCTTTTAAAATATATACATATATTTTTTAAAAAGTATATTATATAGCAGCTATGTACAGCAGGGGAAACAGATTGAGAGGTGAGGAATTTTGTTTGTTTGTTTCTTTTATTATTATTGTTGAAATAATGAAAGCTTTAATAATGATTGAAGTGATAAACACACAACTATGTGATTATACCTAATACCACTGATTGTACACTTTGGATAAATTGTATGCTTTATTAATATGTATCAATAAAATTGATTTGTTTAAAAAAAAAAGAAATGCTCAACGTCACTCATGATTAGGGAAATGCAAATCAAAACTACAATGAGATATCATTTCACACCTATCAGAATGGCCTCTATTAAAAAGACAGGGAACTACAAGTGTTGGAGAGGATGTAGAGAGATAGGAACACTTCTTCACTGTTGGTGGGAATGCAGAATGGTACAACCACTATGGAGGACTGTTTGACAGTTCCTAAAGAAGTTGAATATAGACTTGCCACGTGACCCTGCAATACCACTACTGGGTATATACCCAGAAGAACTGAGAGCAGTGACACGAACAGACATCTGCACACTGATGTTCATAGCAACATTATTCACCATTGCCAAAAGCTGGAAACAACCCAGGTGTCCATCAACAGACAAATGGATAAACAAACTGTGGTCTATTCACACGATAGAATATTATGCAGCTGTAAGAAGAAATGAAGTTGTAAAGTATATGACAACATGGATGAACCTGGAGGACATTATGTTGAGCGAAGCAAGCCAGACACAAAAGGACAAATACTGTATGAATGCGTTACTATGAGCCAAATATATTGTGTAACATATTGTTTTTGATTCAAAAAAATTTTATATGTATCCATTATATTTAATTGAGAAATGTATGTATTTATTCATCTGTGTTGACTTTTAGTTTTTAATTGTTTATATTTTCAATTATTAAATTACAAAATAAAGTTAAAAAAAAAGTATTATTACTAAAAAAAAAAAAAGAAAGAAAGAAATTACACAATTTACAGAATGTAAGATGTGTCCTTTCCCTAAGCCTGATTTTCTTGTCTGGAATATCAAACTATGTAACTTATATGGGCTTTCCAGCTCTGACATTTAATGATTATACAACTTACCCAAGGTCACACTGCTAGATAGACTCTGCCTTTCCCTCCTCTGAGGAATTCAAGAGGTTGGACAGCAGAGGCCACCAAAGATTGTTCTGATTGCCAAAGCCTTGGCCATGAAAATGGCTGCATGTACAATGGATTATATATTTTTTTCAGTTTCTTCTTTTTGTGCTGCTGGCTTTGGAAGTAACAAGTTCTAGATGATATAGAAGATGCTCCTGGTTTCCAAAAGAAAAGTATGAAATCCAGACAGTTAGAGCCAAGTTGAGATTGCTGAGGGGGACGTCAAGGTTAGAAATCACAGTAAGTTCTACTTACTATTATCTCTAGCTGTAATAACAGAAAAAAAAACTATCAAAACGTACCACTCCAGCATGTATCATCTACTAGGTAACAGCGAGGTTGCTTTAAGCCTGACCTTTACCACTCCCTGGGGTATTCACTTACCCAAATCATGTGGAGACCCTTTCCCCTCAATGCCAGAATTCTTCCCACTAGGGGAAATAAACAAGACTATTGATTTTTAATGCAAGACCATTTAGAGACAAATTCAGCTAACTCTCAGCTATATTTGGTGCAATAGTTCCAACTTTTGGAATGAATTACCTTCTAAAAACAGTCAACGCAATACTTTATAATTCAGAGCCTTGGAATGGATTACCCCCAAACCACAATTAATTGGCAGATATGGAAAATAAGCACTGACTCATGGAATTCATTAACATTACCATTTAAAGTAATGGTTAAGCTATATGAATGTAGAACTGCAGCAACTGACACTTGGGTGTATTATCTGGCATGGGGTAGTGGAAAAATCCCTGAAGTGGGGAGGAGAAGATAAGGGTTTTATTCCTGAATCTGTCACTTAATGGTTATGTGTCCTTGGGCAAGCTGCTTAACTTCTCTTGGACTCAAATTCCTACTTTTGTAAGATGAAGGGGTTCTATTAGATGATCTTTAAGTTTCCTTCCAGCTCCACTATTTAATGATATCAAGACCTGTATAGCCTAAGAGAAAATTCACAATTTCTACAGAAGAGAAACGTTACTAGTAAGAACTGACTGTGGTTAATAGAATAAATATGAGAATGTTCTCTCATGAACTATGAAAAGTATATAATACTAATACAGGCTGTTAATAACTGGGTGAGTTGGGGGAAAAATACACCAAATATAAGATACTGGCTACGGTTAATAGTAATATTTTAACAATGCTCTTTCATAGTTTGTAACAATTGTTTCACAACAATAAAAGGTGTTGTTGGTGGGATAATGCATGGGAGCCCTGTATGATGATATGCATTTTTGCTTGTTAAGTTCACAACATTTACTGTACACTTATTGTTTATGTATGTTCATGTACAAATGATAAACTTCAATTTAAAAAGTTTTAAAAAAAGAACTTTCTTTTACCTTAATGTAGTACACAGAACTATCTGTTCTGTACTCAGTTAGTTGCTTGTCATCTGGGGCCTCTATCAGATTGATCTTTGTGTCCTCAGGAACTAGTTTTTGGCACATAGCAAACACTTGTACGTGTTCGTTGAGTGAATGAGTGAATGAAAAGGAGTCAGGTGTTCATTTAGAAATTCTAACAAGGCTTAAGAACACAATTTCCTTGTCCCTCCTTCCAGTTACTATTCTATCTTTCTCCTCTTTAAAGCCAAATCTCAAAAGATGCTGACTCCATTTCCTCACTTCCCACTCACTTCTCAGCATGGTCCAATCAGACATCTACTCTTTCAGGGCCTCTGAAATAGCTCCCCGGAAGCTCACCAACGACTTCTGGGTTGGTAAACCAAATGGGCCTTTTGTAGTCTTGGTTATACCTGATCTCTCACCAGCATTCCATACTGTTGTCCACCTTGTTCTTATTGAAACACTCTCCTCTCTGGTTTCTCTCTAACCTCTATAGTTGCTTACCCTCTGCATGCTTTGCAGGCTCAGGTTTTCCCTGGCCATTAAGTGATGCACTTCCTCAAGACTCAGTTCTATGGGTTCATCCATCTATATGCCACTGACTCCCAAATAAATATCTCCAGACCAGACATCTCCTCTAAACCCCAGGCTTGTATCTCCAAGAACCTACATCATCATCTGGATGTCACAAAAGCCTGTCAAACATGTCCAACACAATGACAAGAAAACAACCCAGGAGATTTCCGGGAAGATGGCAGACTAGAAAGACATGAGACTCTCTCCTCTCCCAGAAAAAAACAGCTAGAGGACAGGCTGAAACAGCCTAGAAAAAAGTCTTCTAGAGTTTAGGACACCGGACTAAGGCTGGACACCACCCAGAGGACAGAAGGACAAAGGAAAAGAATCACAATGGCAAAACTCTAAGTTTAACCAGCAGCTGCTACTGCCAGCACCCTCCCCCACACTAAAGACACTTTAGAATTCTCAGGCCTTTGGGTTGGCTAAAGACAAAGGGGGCTCCAGGGATCCACCTCCCCAGGAAAGGGGAGAGAGAGCGACACAGCCTAAGGCTGACTCAGCTTTTGACCCACAAATTTGGTCTGCTGTGACCTACCAGCCCTTCCAGGTTGGGTGGGGCCGCACCATTGTTTGCCCTGGGAGCTAGCAGGGGATTAAAGAGATTTTATCTTCTTCTCAATCTCCCTCTCTTCTAACCAGGACTGAATGTTGAAGACTCACCTCCCCAGGAAAGGGAAGAGAGAGGGACACAGCCTAGGCTGATTCAGCTTTTGACCCAAAAATTTGGTCTGCAGTGTCCCACGAGCCCTTCCAGGCCGGGTGGGACCACACCATAGTTTGCCTTGTGAGCAAGCTCAGGACTAGAGAGATATGTGACTAAAGAGATCTGATCCTCGCAATCTACCTCTCTACTAACTGGGACTGATTGCTGAGGATGCAGAGGGTAGTAGAATTATTTCCTACCCAGAAAAAGGAAGCGGGCTAGAAGCTAAGGCTGGAGAACTGTCTCTGAGAAAGCTTGAATTACAAGGCTCCTAGCCTACAGGCAGGAACCTCTATCACATTGATCTGGTCCATGTTGCAGCAAACACACTCCAATCAGGCACTGAACTGAGAGGGCTGTCAAAGAGTTCCATCTGCTGGCAGACCAAGGAAGTGCATGTGAGAAAATTAAGAGAGGCTTTTTCCAGCCTTTATAGCCTCCCTCCCTAAGGCCCTAGAAAGGCAGCCTGCAACCCATTACTGGGTCCAGAGCCCAGTTCTGAGCAACTAACCGGGACAATACTAACGATCCAGGTTGCACCAAGAATCAAAGGTCAGCTGTAACACATGGCCTCCCACCACTAAATCCCTATGAAAGAGAAAGAAATAGAGCATATGAGTAAACTACCATCCTAATCAGAAGCCTAGACATAAGCAAAAAATTTTAAGCCATACTAAGATAATGGGAGACATGGCCCAAGAAAAAGAATATATCAAAGCCCCAGAGAGATGCAAGATTTGAGACAACTAATTAATGAGATGCACACAAATTTTTAAAATCAAATTAATGAGCTGAAAGACAATATGGCTAAAGAGATAAATGACATCAAGAAGACATTGAGAGAGACAGATTTGGCTCAAGTGATTGGGTTCACTACTACCATATAGGAGGTCCAGGGTTCAATTCCCAGGGCCTCCTGATGAAAGGCAAGCTGGACCATGCAGAGTGCTGGGCCACGTAGCGAGCTGGCCCAAGCAGAGAGCTGGCCCATGTGGTATGCTGGCCTGCATGGAGAGCTGGCGCAGCAAGATGACACAACAAAAAGAGACATAGAGGAGAGACAATTAGAGATGCAGCAGACCAGGGAGCTGAGGTGGCACAAGAGATTGAGCGCCTCTCTTCCCCTCCAGAAGGTCCCAGGATCGGTTCCCGGTGCCGCCTCAAAAGAAGACAAGCAGACACAGAAGAACAAATAGAGAGCAGACTGTGAGCTCAAAACAATGGGGAGGGGGGAGAAATAAACAAACAAATAACTCTTTAAAAGAAAAAGAAGAAGTAGACATTGAGTTAGTACAAAGAAGAATTTGAAATCCTGAATAGAAAAGTAACAGAGTTCATAGGAATGAAAGACACAATAGGTGAGATCAAAAACACATTAGAGGGAGCAGATGTGGCTCAAGCAGTTGAGCACCCACCTCCCACATGGGAAGTCCCAGGTTTGATTCCTGGTGACTACTGAAAAAACAAACAACAAACAAAAAAACCAACTCAGAGAAGCCAATATGGCTCAGTGGTTGAGCACCCATTTCCCACATACAAGGTCTCAAGTTCATTCTCTGGCTCCTGGAACCTAAGAAACACACACACACACACATAAACACACACACATATTAGAGGAATACAACAGCAGAATCGAAATGAAAGAAGAAAGAATAAGTGATACTGAAGACAGAACAACTAAAATTGAAGAGAGAAAAGAATGGGAAAAATTGGGCAAGGGCTCAGAGTTGAATGGCAACACAAAACGCAACAACATATGTGTCATGGGAGTTTCAGAAGAAGAAGAGAAGGGAAGAGGGGCAGAAAGAGTATTTGAGGAAATAATAGCTGAAAATTTCCCACCTCTCATGAAAGAAATGAATTTACATGCCTAAGAAGCACACCGTACCCCAATCAGAATAAATCCAAATAGACCTACTCCAAGATACATACTACTCAGAACGTCAAATGTAAAAGATAAAGAGAAAATTCTAAGAGCAGCAAAGAAAAAGCAAACCATCACATACAGGGGAGGCCCAGTAAAACTTAGCACGGATTTCTCATCAGAAACCATGGAGGCAAGAAGACAGTGGTATGATACAATTAGGATACTGAAAGAGAAAAATTGCCAGCCAAGAATTCTTTATCCAGCAAAACTGTCCTTCAAATATGAAGGTGAGATAAAATATTCACAGACAAATAGAAACTAAGAAAGTTCTTAAAAAAGAATCCACCTCTGTAGGAAATATTAAAGGAAGCCTTAGAGCCTGAGAGAAAAGACAGGAGACAGAGGCTTAGAGGAGAGTATAGAAGAAAAAATAGCAGAAAGGATAACCAAAAGAGTAAAAAGACAGACAAAAACAAGATAACATATGAAAACCAAAGAATAAAATGGTAGAAGTAAATAATGTATCTACAGTAATATTACTGAATGTGAATGGATTAAACTCCCCAATCAAAAGATATAGGCTGAGAGAATGGATAAAAAACATGATTGCAAAACTGCTCTCTTTCCACTTGAGATCTCTCCTTGTATCTCATTTTCTCCTTGAGCCATGTCAGAAACTGCTCCTGCAGAAACAGCTGCCCCGGCACCAGTGGAGAAGTCACCTACCAAGAAGAAGGCAGCAGGCGGTGGCGGGGTGAAGTGCAAGGCGACAGGACCCCTGGTCTCTGAGCTGATCACTAAAGCTGTGGCCGCTTCCAAGAAGCGCAATGATCTTTCTTTGGGTGCACTCAAGAAGGCCTTAGCAGCAGGCACCTATGATGTGGAGAAGAACAACAGACACATAAAGCTGGGCTTCAAAAGCCTGGTAAGCAGGGGCACCCTGGTGCAGACCAAGGGCACTGGCGCCTCCAGCTCCTTCAAGCTCAACAGGAAGGTGGCCTCTGGAGAAGCCAAGCCAAAGGCCAAGAAGGCCGGTGTGGCCAAGGCTAAGGAACCCACAGGGGCCACCCCTAAGAGGCCCAAGAAGGCTGCTGGGGCAAAAAAAAAGGCGGTAAAGCAGACACCGAAGAAGGCGAAGAAGCCTGCGGCAGCTGGCATCAAGAAAGTGACCAAGAGTCTAAAAAGGCTAAGGCCGCTGCCAAGCCGAAAAAGGCGGCCAAGAGCCCAGCCCAGCCCAAGGCCGTGAAGCCGAAAGCAGCCAAGCCCGAGGCTGCCAAGACTAAGGCAGCAAAGCCTAAAGTTGCAAAGGCTAAGAAGGTGGCTCCCAAAAAGAAGCAGGAAGCTGGGGTGATAGAGAGCAGCAAAGCCCCAAAGGCTCTTTTCAGAGCCACCCAAAGATCTCAGGGAAAAAGCTGTGCACTGTACCATACTTTGCGCTCCTTGCACATTTATTATTTTTTTGTCTAAATTTAGAATTGTTAGCAACAAATTTCTTGACAGCATTATTGACTTTTATGAGGTGTTGTGGGTTTGCAGAAAGGTGATAAAATGTTAGTTTATGAAAGCACATTTTATGGTAATGCTATTATACCCAAGCAGTTACTATGTTCACTGTTGCTCAGTTCACTCTTTCTCCTTTATTAAATGCTGTTTTAAGCTAAACCTTTGGGAAATGTTTTAGCTGGTACAAAGGACATAATTTAGTCTAAGTTTTAAAATTTTTCTAGTCCCACTCATATCTTTTTAGTGTAGTTTTTATACTTTTCCTTATTCCTATGTTGCCCTATTTTGTGGTCGTCTGTAGATTTTACAAACCAGGTCATTTTATATTATAACACATCGCCTAGCTTACTTAAAAATGAAGCCAGCCAGGATGGGTGGAAGCAAGGACTTATACCAATAATACAGCCAGAGCAGTTAACAGCTCCGTACCCTCTGTTCCCCTTTACAAAACTGCCTTGTGTATGAATTTCTCAGACCCTTATTAAAACCTGATGCTCTTACATCTGAGTGTTATCCACAAGAAGGAAACTTTAATTTAAAAAACCTGCACCGTTTTCTGATTGGTCACTTTTTTTCTTGGGTTTATACTCCAGTACTTTGATACGTGCAAGTGCATACATGCACATGAAAGACTGATGGGGTAGGCAACGGCACAGGATATTGTGTATATTTAAAATTGATAGGATTTAGTGATTTGGCTATGCCACTATATACTGGAGTTCTTAATCTTGAAACTACAAAATTCCACGTTGGGAAGGCGGCTAATGTTTGTTCATTTGAAATACAGGCCTCACGCTGGCTTTTATAATTCTTCTCTTGTCCAACTAAAATGGAGACATGCTGTCACTTCGCTCAGAAGGTCATTTGGAAAACTTAAACAAATCGTTACCACATTCTGCCTTTTTCCCTGTAAGACTCTTCCGTAACACCGAGGACATAAGATGGTCACGAAAGTCGTAGGAAGGGACCTAAAACCCCCAAATAGGCTGATACCTTTACAAAATTACCAACTGCAGTTCCACATTGATTTGCTTTTCACGTTAAACACTGACAGTAGTGAACCTAGAGGCACAAAAAGTGCCTTCTCAAAAAGTGGTGGGTGGCTCTGAAAAGAGCCTTTGGTTTGGAACACATGGCTTGCTGCCAAGACCCTTACTTGCCCTTGGCCTTGTGGTGGCTCTCAGTCTTCTTGGGCAGTAGCATGGCCTGGACGTTGGGCAGGGCACCACCCTGAGTGATGGTGACCTTGCCCAGCAGCTTGTTGAGCTCCTCGTTGGAGATGGCCAGCCATGGGTGGTGCAGGTTGATGCATGTCTTCTTGTGGCCACCGCGTTGCCCGCCAGCTCCATGATCTCAGCGGTCAAATACTCCAGCACTGCTGCCAGGTACACTAGGGCACCAACCCCGACCTGCTTGGAGTAGTTGCCCTGACGGTACAGGTGGAGCAGGCGGTGCACGTGGCCCACAGGGAACTGCAGGCCAGCGGGAAGATTGTGCCTTAGCTTTGGCGCTGCCTTCCCACCCTGCTTGCCACATCCAGACCTTGTCTTTAAAAAACACCCCCACAAAAAAAGTGATTAATTTAGCATCCCCTCAACAGCAGTTCTTATAGCCACTGCTGGGCGTGAAAATGAAACTGTGCCATTGGCTAGAATTACAATTTCACTTAAACCAATAAAATCGTAGGTTTCAAGTACACTTGTTTTGATTGGACAAAGTTAATATGTGATGTCATCCAGAATTCACCAATCAGACCTTTGACTATTCATCACTTCATATGCCTAGGAAGCTTTTTATAAAGAGGAAACATGCTGTCCTTTGCTCATTCCAAACATTTCTGCACTTACCCTGAACAAGCCAAGTCGGCTCCAGCCCTGAAGAAGGGCTCCAAGAAGGTGGTGACCAAGGCACAGAAGGATGGCAAGAAGCACAAGAAGCTACTCGGTCTATGTATACAAGGTGCTGAACCAAGTCGACCCCAACACCGGCATCTCATTTAAGGCCACGGGCACCATGAACTCATTCGTCAATGACATCTTTGAGCACATCACAGGCAAGGAATCACACCTGGCGCATTACAACAAGCACTCAACCATCACCTCCAGGGAGATCCAGATGGCTGCTCAGGGAGCTGGCCAAACACACCGTGTCCGAGGGCACCAAGGCCGTCACCAAGTACACCAGCACCAAGTGAGTTCTGACGACCAGGAGCCAGCAATGTGGCGACCCAGGCACCAAGGGCTCCTTTCAGAGCCATCTACTCTTTCCAAAAGAACTGGTACTCATTTTCTCCTTCCTTAAAGACAAATATAGGGACCTCCCATGTGGTAGGCAGGAGCTCAATCGCTTGAACTATATCCACTTCCCTGCATAGACTTTTAGTAGACTGGCATGCAGTAAGGGTTCCATAAATACATGTTGAATAAATGAGTGAACAAATGAAATGAATACTTGAGCACTTAAATAATTGCCTTTTAATAAAGGGAGCAGGACTTCTGGGAAGGTGGCAGACTAGAAAGACACGGAACTCTCTTCTCCTCAAGAAAAATAGCTGGAGGACAGGCTGAAACAGCCTAGAAAAATATCTTCTAGGGTTTAGGAAACCAGGTGAAGGCTGGACATTGCCTAGAGGAGAGAGGGACAAAGGAGAGGAATCGCAAAGACAGAACTGTGAGTTGAAACCAGTGGCTGCTGCTACCAGCACCATCCCCCATACTAAAGACAGTTCAGAATTCTCAGGACTCTGAGCCTACAGCTACAAAGGGGGCCCCAGGGAAATACCACCCCAGGAAAGGGGAGAGAGAGAGACACAGCCTAAGGCTGACTCAGCTTCTGACCCACAAATTTGGTCTGCCGTGTCCCACCAGCCCTTCCAGGCCGGGTGGACCACACGGTCAGTCGTTTGCCCTGGGACTCAGCAAAGGACTGGAGAAATGCAGCCCTCACAACTTCCCTCTCTTCTAGCCAGGACAGATTGTTGAGGATGTCACAGGAAAGCGGAGAGAGAGGGACACAGCCTAAGGCTGACTCAGCTTTTGACTCACAAATTTGGTCTACTGTGTCCCAGGAGCCCTTCCAAGCCAGGTGGGGCTGCGCCACTGTTTGCCTTGGGAGCCTGCAAGGGGATAAAGATATATGACCCTCGGCCCTCCCAATCTCCTTCTCTGCTAATCTGGACTGATTGTTGAGGACTCGAGGGGAGTAGAAATATTTCCTAGCCAGGAAAAGGAAGGGGGCTGCCAGAGAAGGCTGGAGAACGGTCTGAGAAAGTTTGAATTTCAAGGCTTCTAGTGTCCAGAGAAGAAGCTCTATCACATCTATCTGGTCTGTGTTGCAACAAATACACTCCCACCAGGCATTGAACTACGAGGCCAAAGAGCACCATCTGCAGGCAGACCAAGGAAGTGCACACAAAAAATAAAAATAAGTAGGAAAGGCTTGTTCCGGCCTCTATAGCCTCCCTCCCCAAGACCCTAGGAAGAGAGTCTACAATCAGAAGGGACAACGCTAACATGCCAGATTGAGCCAAGAATCAAAGAGCAGTGGTAACACACAGCCTCCTGCCACTAAATCCCTGCAACAGAGAAAGAAATTGAGCATCTGCATAAACTACATCCTAATCAGATGCCGAGACATCAGCAAAAAATTAGGAGCCATACTAAGCAAATAGAATACATTGCCCAAGAAAAGGAATATGTCAAAGCTCCAGAAAAGATGCAGAATTTGAGAGAACTAATCAGTGAGATGTACACAAATTTCCAAAATCAAATTAATGAGTTGAAAGACAATATAAAGAAATAAATGACATCAAGAAGAAATTGAGCATGCACACAGAAGAACATGAGATCCTGAACAGAAAAGTAACAGAGCTTATGGGAATGAAAGACACAATAGGTGACATAAAAAACACATTAGAGGGGGTGGATGTGGCTCAAATGGTTGAGCGTCTGCTGCCGTATGGAGGGACCTGGGTTCAATTCCCGGGACCTCCCGGTAAAAATAAAGAAAAATATAGGGACTTCTGGGAAGATGGCTGACTAGTAAAACACAGGAATCTCTTCTGCAGAAAAATAGCTAGAGAACAGGCTTAAACAGCCCAGAAATAGATCTTCTAGGGTTTAGGACAGCAGGTGAAGGCTGCACACCACCCAGAGGAGAGAGGGACAAAAGAGGGAAATCGCGACGACAGAACCGTGAGTTGGAACCAGCAGCGGCTGCTGCTGCCGGCACCCTCCCCACACTCTTTAGAATTCTTGGGTCTCTGGGCCTGCAACTACAGACAAAGGGGGCTCCAGGGATCTACCACTCCCGGAAAGGGGAGAGAGAGGGACACAGCCTTAGGCTGACTCAGGTTCTGACCTGCAAATTTGGGCTGTGGAGCCCCACGGACCCTTCCACACGGCAGTGTGCCCTGGGAGCCTAGGAAGAACTAGAGAAATCCGACCCTCGCAATCTCCCTCTCTTCTAGCCTGGACTAATTGTTGAGGACTCCACAGGAGAGGGGAGAGAGAACCTGGGGTTGACCCTGCTTTTGACTCACAGGTTTAGTCTGCCCTGTCCGGAGAGCCCTTCCAGGCTTGGCGGGGCTGCACCATTGTTTGCCTTGGAGCCTGCAAGGGGCTAAAGATATACAAACCTCCCAATCTCCTCCTCTGCTAACAGGGACTGATTGCCGAGGATTCAGAGGGGAGAGGAAATTTTTCCTAGCTGGGAAAAGGGAGGGGGCTGCCAGAGAAGACTGGAGAACTGTCTTCGAAAATTTAAATTACAAGGCTCTTAGCCCCCAGACAGGAAGCTCTATCACATTGATCTGGTCTGTGTCACAACAAATACACTCCGACCATGCACTGAATTGAGAGCTGCCAAAGCGCGCCATCTCCTGGCACACCAAGGAAGTGCACATAAGAAAATTAAATAGGAGAGGTTTTCCTGGCCTCTATAGCCTCCCTGCCCAAGGCCCTAGGAAACGACTCTACAACCAATTATTGGGTCCAGTGCCCAGTTTTGAGGAACCAGCAGGACAATTCTAACAATCAAGGGTGGGCCAAAAATCAAAGAGCTGTGGTAACTCACAGCCTCCTGCCACTAAAACCCTATAAAAGAGAAAGAGATAGAGCATCTAAGTAAATATAACCTAACCAGATGCCTAAACACCAGCAAAAAATTACGAGCCATACTACGAAAATAGAAGACATGGCTCAAGAAAAGGAATACATCAAAGTCCCAGAAGAGATGCAGAATTTAAGAGAACTAATCAGTGAGATGAGCACAAATTTACAAAATCAAATTAATGAGATGAAAGATAATATAGTTAAAGAGATAAATGACAGCAAGAAGACATTGAGCGAACGCAAAGAAGAATTTGAAATCCTGAACAGAAAAGTAACGGAGTTCATGGGAATGAAAGACACAATAGGTGAAGTCAAAAACACATTTGAGGCATACAACAGCAGACTCGAAATGATAGAAGAAAGAATAAGTGATACCAAAGACAGAGCAGATAAAATTGAAGAGAGAAAAGAACAGAAAGAGAAAAGAATGGAAAAAATTGAGCAGGGGCTCAGAGAGTTGAATGACAACACAAAACGCAACAACATACGTGTCATGGGAGTTCCAGAAGGGGAAGAGAAAGGAAAAGGGGCAGAAAGAGTATCTGAGGAAACAATAGCTGAAAATTTCCCAACTCTCACAAAAGAAATGAACTTACATGTCCAAGAAGCACACCGTACCCCAATGAGAATAAATCCAAATAGACCTACGCCAAGACACATACTATTCAGAATGTTAAATGTAAAAGATAAAGAGAAAATTCTCAGAGCAGCAAGAGAGAAGCAAACGATCACGTACAAGGGAAGTCCAGTAAGACTTAGTGCAGATTTCTCTTCAGAAACCATGGAAGCGAGAAGACAGTGGTATGATACAATTAGGAAACTGAAAGAGAAAAACTGCCAGCCGAGAATTCTTTATCCGGCAAAACTGTCCTTCAAATATGAAGGTGAGTATAAAGTATTCACAAACAAACAGAAACTAAGAGAGTCTGCAAAAAAGAATCCACCTTTGCAGGAAATATTAAAGGAAGCCTTAGAACCTGAAAGAAAAAGACAAAGACTTGGAGGAGAGTATAGAAGAAAGAAAAGCAGAAAGGATAACCAAAAGAGTAAAAAGAGAGACAAAAACAAGGTGACATATGAAAACCAAAGAATACAATGGAGGAAATAATTAGTGCATTTTCAGTAATATCATTGAATGTGAGTGGATTAAATTCCCCAATCAAAAGATACAGGCTGGTAGAATGAATTAAAAAACATGAGCCATCCATATGCTGCTTACAAGAAACTCACCTTAGACCCAGGGATACAAACCAGCTGAAAGTGAAAGGTTGGCAAAAGATACTCCACACAAATAGTAAACAGAAAAGAGCAGGGGTAGCTATACTAATAACAGACAAAACAGACTTTAAATGCAAAAAAGTGATAAGAGATATGGAAGACCATTATATATTAATAAAAGGGATGATCCTCCAGGAAGATATAACAGGCATAAATATCTATGCACCTCATCAGGGTGTCCCAAAATATATGAGACAAACTCTGGCAAAACTGAAGGGAGAAATAGACATTTCTACAATAGTCGTCGGAGACTTCAACACCCCTCTCACATCATTAGATAGAATAACTAGACAGAAGATCAACAAGGAAACAGAGAACTTGAACAATATGATAAACAAGTTAGACCTTACAGACATATCCAGAACACTGCATCCAAACTCAGCGGGTTATACATTCTTCTCAAGTGCCCATGGATCTTTCTCCAGGATAGACCACATGTTAGGTCACAATGCAGCTCTCAATAAATATAAAAAGATTGAAATTATACAAAACACCTTCTCGGATCATAATGGAATGAAACTAGAAATCAATAATAGACAGG
>JAQZBX010067951.1:0-15842 GCA_029593785.1 Cabassous unicinctus
GTAATACAACACATAAAAAGTGTGAAAGAAAACAATCACATGATGATCCCTATAGATGCAGAAAAAGCATTGGACAAAATACAAAACTCTTTCCAGATAAAAACACTGCAAAAGATAGTAATAGAAGGAAACTTACAGAATATGATAAAGGGTATATATGAAAAACCAATAGCTAACATCATCTTCAATGATGAAATCCTAAAAGCCTTCCCTCTGAGATCGGGAATAAGATGAGGATGCCCATTATCACAACTCCTATTTAACATTGTCTTAGAAGTACTTGCCCAAGCACTGAGGCAAGAAAAAGATATAAAAGGCATCCAGATTGGAAAAGAAGAAGTAAAAATTTTATTAATTGCAGATGACAAGATCCTATATGTAGAAAGTCCTGAGAAACCTACAACAAAGCTTCTAGAACTTATAAAAGAGTTCAGTAACGTCACAGGCTATAAGATCAATGCTCAAAAATCAGTAGCATTTCTGTACACCAATAACGAGCAATCTGAGTAGAAAATCAAGAAAAAAATATCATTTACAATAGTAACTAAAAGAATCAAATATGTAGAAATAAATTTGACTAAAGATGCAAAGGACTTATATACAGAAAACTACACAACACTGTTAAAGGAAATCAAAGAAGACTTAAATAAATACAAGAATATTCCGGGATCATGCATAGGAAGACTAAATATCATCAAGATGTCTATCCTACCCAAATTAATCTACAAATTTAAAGCAATCCCAATAAAAATCAACACTGTATTTTTTAAGGAACTGGAAAAACTAACTACAAAATATATTTGGAAAGGTAAGAGGCCCCAAATCACCAAAGACATAGTGAAAAAGAAAAATGAATTTGGAGGTATCACACTACCTGGCTTTAAAACATACTACATAGCTGCAGTGCTCAAAACTGCATGGTATTGGCACAAGGATAGACATACTGACAAGTGGAACTGAATTGAGATTTCTGATATAGATCCTCACATATACAGTCATCAGACATTCAAGAAGGCCACCAACCACACTCAATTGGGAGAGAAATGGCCTCTTTAACAAGTGGTGTTTGGAGAATTTGATATCCATATCCAAAAGAATGAGAGAAGAATACCATCTCACACCTTATACAAAAATAAACTCAAAATTGACCAATGATCTAAATATAAGAGCCAAAACCATAAAGACCTTGGAAGATAATGTAAGGAAGCATCTACAAGACCTTGTAATAGGAAATGATTTCATGAACTTCACTCCCAAAACACGAGCAGCAAAAGAAAAAATAGGTAAATGGGATCTCCTCAAAATTAAAAACTTCTGCACCTCAAAGGGATTTATTAAGAAAATAAAAAGGCAGCCTTATCAATGGGAAAAAAATATTTGGCAACCGTATATCTGATAGGAGCCTAATATCCTGCATACATAAAGAAATCCTACACCTTGAAAATAAAAAGACAAACAACCCATTTAAAAAATGTGCAAGTGACCTGAAAAGACACTTCTCCAAGGAAGAAATACAAATGCCTAGAAAACACATGAAAAAATGCTTAACATCGCTAGCTATTTGGGAAATGCAAATCAAAATTTGATAAGATCTTACACCCATCAGAATGGCAGCTATTAAAAAAACAGCAGAGTATAAGTGTTGGAGAGGATTTGGAGGAATAGAAACCCTCAACCACTGCTGGTGGGGTTGTGGAATGGTCCAGCCACTGTGAACGAGAGTTTGGCAATTCCTCAGAAAACTAACAATAGATCTTCCATATGATCCAGTTATTCCACTTCTGGGTATACACCCAGAAGAGTTGAAAGCAAAGACACGATCAGATATATGCACTCCAATGTTCATAGCGGCATTGTTCACAGTTGCCAAAAGTTGGGATCAGCCCCAGTGTCCATCAGCAGAAGAATGGATAAACAAAATTTGGTACATACATACAATGGAATATTACTCAGCTGTAAGAATGAATGAAGTGTGAACACACGGAATAACATGGACGAATCTTGAAGACTTTATGTTGAGTGAAGCAAGGCAGGCATTGATGGTTGAACAATACATGACTTCACTGATTTGAATTGAGGAAAGTGATCAGTCTCTGAGAACCATTGTCTGAAAGATAGGTTAACAAGAGAGAGAAAGGGCAGAGAAAGTTTTGAGCCATTACCCATACAGACAAAAACTATGGTAAAATGATAGAGTGTAGTTGCATATTGAAGGATAGGACAGGCAGGTTGTGATATTACTGGGTGTGCTGGTACAGTGATGACAGGTGGGTAGATTAGGAAGGTCAGGTTAGAATACCCAGGATACTGGGGGGAGAGATGGGAGAGGGATCAGGTGAACACGGGATTTGTGGGTATGAGGTTGAATGTGCAGAAGTGAGAATGCTCTTATGGCAATATGACAAGGTAGTGTCACAGGTTTAGGGTGTAGTTTGGGGGGGCATTCAGGATGGGGCACATCTGGGGTAGGCTTCTGGGGAGTGTGTGAGTGTTCATCCTATCATAATATGTTGTGCTGGGGAGTGGAGACCCACATGGTGAGTGGGAAGGAGATGGACCCCCATCTTTGGGAGGACCGATTCACCTAGAAACATACAGGTGGGTGTATCTTAGGAACAAGGGTATACCCTAATAGGGGAGGACAATCAGCGTGTCAAGACCTCTTGTTGCATGTTAATATGAATCTTGTCATCCAATGAGTAAAGACAGGGAGGTGTCATGTGCCCCAAGGGGTTGGGGAGGAAGGTACAGGAAAGATCAAACAGGGGATACTTAGAGGTCAGGGAAAATGTTTTTCAATACTTTACAGTGATGGACACAGGACATGGTAAATATCATTAAAAACTATTAAACTATACCAGCTAAATTGTAAAGTATACTGTAAAACATTGACAATGTTTAGTAGCTATGTTTCACTATAAATGGTAATTTTTGGAGTAAAAGCTTACAGTTACAAGACCCTAAAGAGTCCAACTCAAGTTTGATTTCTCACCAAAGTCAGTTGCCACATGTTGAAGTAAGATGGTTGATGAACTTTGTGATGCTTAGCACTCTTTCTCTCAGTTCCAGGCTAGCATAGGGCTTGTTTCTTTTTGGGCATTCTCAGCACTGCAAGCTATCAGGCAAATTGTCCATCTCTCTTCCTGGGGCTGCAGGATCAAAATTCTTTCCCTTGCCATGTCAATGGAGAGCTCTGTCTTCCTCCTGTGTCTACTTCTGTGTGTCTTCTTGAGTGAGAATCCATTTGTATCAATGGACAAAGGGTGCTGGGACTTGACCTCAGTCATGCTTCACTGACATGGTTGAATCAAAGTTCCTAAATTGATTTAATTTAGTAAACTTAAAACCTTTGAATTTAATAAAATCAAAAGATATCACACTCAGAACAGACCAGTTTACAAACATAATCCTTCTCATTTTGGGGGTTCATAAACAATCTCAAACTGCCACAAATATTAACAAAGTTTCCACACTAATGCAAAGTGTCAACAATAAGGGGGGTATATAGGAACATTATATTTTAACATGACTTTTTTGTAAACCTTCTCTAATAAAGAAATTAAAACAAATATGTTAAGTGTAAAGATAGACACGGGGTACAGCTTATTGTATGATTCCATATTTAAAAAATGTAAATCTAAATAAATCTGTAGAGACAGTTATAGTTAATTTGTAATGTAGGGCTATAGAAGGATAGAGAGATTGAGGGGTGAACATTAAGGGGTATGGAGTTTTTCATTTTGGAGTAATAAAATGTTCTAATATTGATAGGGTGAATGCACAACTGTGTGATTTTACTTAAAGCTATTTAATGCACACTTTGAATGGATTGTATCATATATGCATATATCTTAATGAAACTCCTTTTAAAAGAAAATAAATTAATGTAATACAGATATTAGAAGAGAAAGGGTAGGAAAAAAACAAGGTCTGATTATCTCACTTGATGCAGAAAAGACATCTGACAAAATTTCTCACCTCTTCCAGATAAAAACACTCAGAATGTTAATAATAAAATAAACACCCTGAACTTGATAAAGGATGTATATGAAAAACTAACATTTCACATCATACTCAATAGTGAAAGACTGATGGTCTTTCCCCCCCTCGCCCCCACTTAGATGAGGAAAAGACAAGAAACCCCATTGTATCCACTAATATTCCACATTGTACTGGAAGTTCCAGCCAGAGCAATTAAGCTAGAAAAAATAAAGTTAAAGGCACTCTAATGGCAGAGAAAGAAATAATGCATTCACTATTTGCAGATGGCATGATTAAACATGTAGAGGATCTTGAAAAATCCACAGCAAACATAACAGTGGTAGTAAACAATTTCAGCAAAGTGGCAGGATACAAGAAGATCAATATGCAAAAATCAGTGGTAAATTCTATACACTAGTTATAAAGACCATATGACATAAACAAAAAGGCAGAATATACTACGGTAATGGAAGCACTCATAGCCAGGACAAAAAACTCAGAAAATCAAACATTTGATGAGGATATCTGAAAAATTTGGGATATATCATGAAAATATTTGTAGATCAAAATATTTGTAGATCACATTCGACCTTTTGAAGGGAAACCTAAACATGCACTAGATTCATGGACTGAACTCTAATAAATGAACGAAGATAGACAAGTGTTTAATAAAGCCAAAATCTCTTTATTTTCATGGAAATATGAAATTCAAGAGAGCATACTGATAAGACTAATAATACAATACTACCTGAGGTCTCTTACACTTTTGAAAACATATTGTAATGGAATTAATGTTATCAATTCTCAATCTTTGGCTGTTTTTTTGACCCTTTACATTCTTAAAAATATTGAATACCCAATTGCATTAATGTAGCATTTATATGTGTATATATATATTGTAGCTCACCATATTAGAAATTAAAAGTGAAACAAGCATATATACTCACTTAATTTATTAAAACTAATGAATCCTATATACCTTAATGCATTAATACATTTATTGATTTTGTACAAAATGTAGTCATTTCTAAAACCTGGCTTGTTAGGAAAAAGCTGGAATTTCCTATCTGTTCCTTCATTCATACTGTGAAGAAAATATGGCCTGATGCAGACATATTGCTGAAAACGTGAAGTATTTGATTAACTTTGTAAATCACTAATATTCTTTCATAAAACTAATATTGTATAAATTCTTCAGTAAGTGATTTATAAAGAATAGTTGCAGTTTATAATCTGAGACTATATTAAAGAATGTTCATATTATGTAAAATTTATACCCATTGGATTAAAGGTATTGAATTTTTTCACACCCATGCATAATTTGTACCATCATATATTATTCATCTAGAAACTATTGGTTTACTTACGATGGTGAACTTACATATCTGAAACATTTTTTCTACAATAAAAAAACATTTGTTTATATAATTAACCATTCTATCTTGTAAGACTAAGTATTGGGATGTTTTAAATTTTATGTGGGGTACACATTTTCCTAAAATTTTAATTTCACTGAAACCCAAATCTTACCAGTTGCAACTAATTTCTTATTTTTTCTTCACAATAAGTTTGATAGGTAGAATCTGTCTCTCAATAAACTGCTATTCCATTACTGATATTTGATTTCATTTTCTTTAATTCCTGCTGAATACAAGTAGAAGTTAATCAATCCAGTAGATCTTTTCAAAGAGAAGAAAACATTTTGCTTTTTAACTTTTCATTTTCTTTGTCTCTTTTCTATATCATTGATTTCTTCTCATTTCTTTACTATTTTCTTCCTTACACTTACTAGAGTATCGCTTTTTTCCCCTGGTTTCTTCAGTTAGAAATGGTCATTGTCTTTAGACCTTTCTCCCTTTCTAGTATAAGTACTTATAATTTTAAATTTCTCTCTAGGCACTGCTTTTTTTCTATTCTACCAAATTTTACCTATTGTATTTTCACTATCATTCAACTCAAAATATTTTTTTAAATTCCTTGTGATTTTTTGATACAAATTGGTGTTGTATGATTTAAAACGTATATCTTATTGATTTTTAATTTACTTCCAATTTAGTTAGAGAACATATTCTGAAAAATTAAGTTCTTTTAAATTCATAAACACAAGATTTGTTGTTCAGTAAGTTGTCCACTTTGTAAATTCTCTAAGGAAAAGTAGTTTCAAACACAATGTTATACTACTATATAACTCCAGATTATCAAAATTAAGAAGACTGGCAATACAAAATGATGGTGATGAACTCCTCAGACTAAACTCTTATGCATTTAGATACAAGATTTGGTTAGAAAATTTATATATTTCTGCAAGTGTCTAGCAGTTTCTAATGAAACTAAGTATCTCCTGTGAGTCTGATCTTCATTAAGAATCTGAGAGAACTAAGTTCAATCATCATCAAAAAAAAACTATGTAGGAGTTTTTCA
Source organism: Cabassous unicinctus (assembly GCA_029593785.1). Classification (NCBI taxonomy): domain Eukaryota; kingdom Metazoa; phylum Chordata; class Mammalia; order Cingulata; family Chlamyphoridae; genus Cabassous; species Cabassous unicinctus. The sequence continues at coordinate 6,403 of JAQZBX010067951.1, forward strand.
TAGGAAAATAACTATGTAGGAGTTATTCATAGGAGCTTTATTCATGCTAAATAAAAAATTAGAAAGGTATAGGTTTCCAACAAAGGAAAAAGTATAAACATTTGTGAAATATTTATACAGGATATTACTCAAATTTTAAAAATGACTATGTATACACCCAACAACATGGATGAATCTCAAAATATTAATTAGAGTTTAAATATACTTTACACAAAGGAAGGACTAGTACATAATGTAGTTTATCAACATGTTTAGAGTAAGAAAAATTAATCCTGGTCATATAAATAAATAAATAAATAAGCAACTAATTTTGTCTTAGTAAGGAGAGCAATGAGAAGATTTATTAGGAAAATTTGAGGAAATATAATGAGAATATGATTTATTTTCTTGGGGATGGGGTTATCAGGTAGTTAGTTATGCTTCTCAAAACAGTTATGTAAAGTTAACTGTCAAGCATTTAGCTTCTTGTAAATACTGTCTGAAACAGAAAACACAAAATTAATATCAGTTAATCCTATGAATACAGAAGTGTTTAGGCAAGAACAGAATTGATGAATGAAACTTACTTGAAATGCAGGATATTTGTAAATAAATATATTTGGATGGATGGAAAAATGATGAATATGTGAACAGATATGATAAAGCAATAAAGCAAAATGGTCATAGTACAATTTGAGAAAAAGTGATGGGTATATCTGCATTTATTTTACAATAATTTCATCTTTTATATATATTGATATTTTCTCTGAATGAAATAATACATACAAATTGAAAAAAATTAAAACTTTTTTTAGAAATATGGCATGTCCACTGCAAATTTATATCAAGTCCTTACTGATTTTCAATTAAATACTCAATTTCCCATAATGCTCCTTTAAAGAATTATAAATAAGAATTCTACATAGCAAATGTGATAAGATTAAGTTAACTTTCTTTTCAAAATATGCAACATGTCATAATTTTTTTCTTATCTTAAAATCAAAAGATTATAAAAAGCTTTCTAATTAAATAAGATTTTAAGGAACAAAAAGCATATCATGTTTTAAATGAATGCAGTATATAATGCCACAAATAATTTTAAAAATGCTCTAAAGTACATTTTTATGCAAAGCATATAGTCAACTGCCCTGTTTGTCATTTGTGAGTTTTCAATGTTTATGTAGAATGCAATTAGACAATAAGTATCTTAGGTGTATTAGATAATTGAGAAAATAATGTAATTTCTAAAATTTGATATGAAAATAAAATATTTTTAGCCAGTAGATTTAAATCATAGCATATTCATTCTTCCATTATAATCTCCTTTTTCAGAGTTTTCCATGCACTATTTTATAATAATGTTTGAAATGTTGAAATATATACATTGAGTAAAGAAACACAAAAACAGGTATAATAGGCATATTGTATTTAAAATATATATTACATGAGCTTACAATGTATATACATTACAGTAATTTATATATGCATAACTGGTCTGTATTACTCATTTAAACAGATTACATTGATTTAGAACTATAAAATTTAATTTTAAGCGTAAAACCTAGCAATTACAAATACACAGAACCAGTAAAGCAGTATTTTATTCTTGAGATATATGTTAATTTCATCTATCATATGTCTGTCTGTCTAGCTAGATAGATAGCTATCTACCTATTATATATCTATCATATCTAAGACTGTGTGTGCATGTGTGTTTGTCTGTGTGCATGTGTAGGTGTGTTTGATTATAGGGTTATAGCAACATATTCATTTTTTTGGCTGAATTGAAAATACTTTATGGAATAATATAAGTTTAAAAAACAAAACATTGGAAATATACTTAATATGTGGAATTCAAAATCAAATATGGGTAAGACCCTTAAATGCATGGTGGAAATAGAAACAAATAGAAACAGCTGAAGAGATAAATTTTCATAAGGCAGCATCTCACCCTTATGTGAGCATGAAGAACTTATTCCATATCCAAAGAGCATCAGATATTCCATCAAAGGAAGTGAAAAGAAAAGAGAAAGAAAGAGAAGACTGCTAAGTTGTTTTTTGTTTGTTTTTCAAGTGCATATACGTTAGCATTTCTCAGTAGACATTTTAGTTCTTTACAATGCTGTCACCAATTTTATCATCAAGTCAATTCTGCAAGTTCACTGGTTTCATATGACTTGGCCTCAGACATAATTTCCTTGTAAATACAAGTCATAGGGAATACACAATGACAGCACAACCCTCTTATGTAAGAAAATACTCTTTAAGGTCATTAGGTATATGTATATTCTCACATAAACAAAAGATATCTACACATCTGCATGAAAAAAATGAACAATTATGTTTCAAGGAGATGAAGAGGTAATTAAAAACACACCAGTTCAATAAACTCAGAGTATTATCAATATGCATATATTCAAGTATTAAATAATCACTTTGGATATAAGAAAATATTTGAAGAAATTTTTATTATCTAGACATAAAGGAAAAATGTTGAAAAAATATAGGAATAAAAGTTGGTCTTGCTCCTGAGATAATAATAATATTGGAGCTAAATAATTAAAAAATTCCTAGGAGATAGTCATCAGGAAAAAATAAGTTCCAACACTTATATCATGTACATCATGATGTCACACAAATTAAAAACAATCAAAAATAACAAGGCATAATCTCAGAATCATAAAATTGAATATCTGAATATGTGATCCTCCAAGTTTTAGGAATATCCCAGAAGACTTCATGGAAACATTTACTCTGTGAAGGGAATCCTGAGCATTCTCCAAGTCTAGATGCAGAATTGATGCAATCACCTGCAAGGGAAACACTGGCTACCCATGTATACAGATGCAAAAGTGTAATAAATAAATTTTTAAAAATATTTTTTGAAAAAAATCCATGCATTAAATATTCAGTAAAAATATGGAAATATTTAAAATGTTATAAAAATAGGAATTGATCAAATAGACACAAAAACAGGCAAATAATGAGCATTTTAATTCAAATATATTTTCTTGATCTCATCCATATATTAATTATTTTCTAATAATTTTAAAAATTTTTTTAAAAGATACAGAGATTATATAAAGGTTACTCAAAAAATATAGGGATTCCCATATGTGCCACTTCCCACACCTCCCACAACTTCCTACATAAACATTTTTCAATTAGTCTGGCACATTATTTGCAATTGATAAATACATCCAGAGGGTTTTGCCATTAAGCATGGACCATAGTTCACATTGTAGACCACACTCTCTCCCACATAGTTCTGTATGATATATGATGATGTAAAATGGCCTATATCTGTCATTGCAATATCACTCAAGACAATTCCAGAGACACAAGAAAGCTCCCATATTACAACTGCTTTTCCCTCTCTCTGCCCCCAGAGCCTCCAGGGGCCACCAGCTCCATACCAATGTTGTAATTTTTTTGATTGCCTGAATAACAATATGTCTATAGTAGAATGCAAGTAAGTCCACTCTAGTCCATAGATCTTCCCCCAATCCTGAGGAGTCTGGAATGGTTATGCCCACTCCAACTCCAATTGAGAGGGCACTTATATCCCATGGATAAGATGGATGGGACTATCCTGCATGCAGCTGCAGGCTCTCTCCATTCACTGGGATGGTAGTTGTTGATCATCTCCCTGCCTGGTATCCTGGGTGAGTCCATTGAACTTAGAGTAGAAGTTGCATCTCCACCAAGGTTCCAGGCCCAGCTGGCACATGGACAACCCAAAGACACAAATCTCTGAATGTACACCTACGCAATTCAGCACCAAGTATAGGTTTGAATAGAAGGGGAAAATGAGCCATGTGCAGGGAAGACATAGATAAGTCCAACACTGTCACTCTTGGGAGCACAAACTCCAAAGTAGAGTCCACAGGCAGACAACAAACTCCGGAGCTATCCACCCTGACATATGACCTGAATGTCTCCAGAGCCCTCAGGTGCCCTGCTGTTTGGGGTGATAACCACTTTGGAAGTCTTTGAGATCGTACTGAGATGTGCATAAATGTTGCCTCTGGGATAACCACCTGATTCATTTAGAAGCCTCTTAGCCAAATAAACTCATTTGTCTTTAACTTTTCCCCATTTTATTCAACATCTTTTTCCAAACACATTGCAAGTTGGCACTTGGTAGCTTTCCCTCAGTGCCAGGGAGACTCATCCCTGGGCATCATGTCCCACACTAGGAGAAAGGTAATGTATTCAAATGCTGATTTTGGCCTAGAAAGCAACAAGGAGGCTCTCAGGAGGCAACTCTTAGGCACCCCTTAACAATAGGCTAAGTTTCCATTTCAAGAGCAAAGACTCATAAAGCCAGTCATCACTATCAAGGGCCCATCAGTGGATCATTCCCCTTTGCCAGTCACTACCTCTGCACTTGGGGAACTGTTGCTGCTCCCTTAGACAAGGTGGCAGATCTCTCCAAGATGGAAATTCAGTATTCTATCATTTATTGAGTGATTCACCCACTGTGACAATGCCCTATAAACATTTGAACAATCTTATATACTTATATGTATGCTCAAGTGAACCTTCCTCCCATGCATCCCCCATCCCTGACACCCCACACCAATGATCCTCCCCTGCCCTAGTCATAACCCTTCTGTGACCCAAAGCTTCTGTAAAGATGGAGCCATTACAATAACAAAATATAATTAATAGGAAAATGAAATAATAATGGTAATTTTAAATGTAAGAGATAAAATACATAAAAACTTTAAAAAATAAAATTAAAAGACTAGAATACTAAGAAAATTTAAAAAATAAAACATTTTTTTTGGCATTTTGCCTTTCATCACTGCAATATCTGGTGTCCAGTCTGCACTGTGGCAATTTCCTCCTCTCATTCCACAGTTTCTCACTATTTTACATTTTGTTTTCAAAGAAGTTTTAGGTCACAGCAAAGTCACACATGAAATACAAGGGACTTTCATATACCCAACCTCCTCCCCCTTTCCTTCCCCACATATTAATACCTTTTTATATATGGTTTGTAGCATTGTTATAACTGATGTACAGTAGTGAGACATAGCTTCTAAACATTGTCAATGGTTTACACAATGGTTTACATTTTAGACTGTACACTTTTATAAATTTTGATGATATTTACCATGTCCTATGACAATCGCTGTAATTTAATGCAGAACATTTTCACTGATCAATAAATACCCCTTGTTTGATCTATTCTATTCCTCCCTCCCCATCCCCACAGGGCCCACAATGACTCCCTGGCTTGACACATTGGATGAAAAGATTCATAGTCACATTCAAGAACATTTATTGGGGCATTATTCCAGGTCATGGGGATACAGGAATGAACCTAACTGGCAATAATCTTGTTCTCAGGGAGCTCTTATAGTGGAGGAAAACAGAGAGAAAACAAAAAGCACAAGAAAATTATAAAATATTATTTGGGTTTACTGTTATGAAAAATAAATTCAGCAAGTATGAGGGAAGGGGCAGGTGTCATTTTAATAGTGTGGTGAGGCATTGTCTTATGAGGAAGAGAATGAGAAAAAATGCAGGTATCTGAGTAAAGCAAATTTCAGGAAGATTAAAAAATGAAAAATGCCCAGCCATAATCAGGTCAGGAGTATAGAGGAGTATAGTGAAGGAGACGTTTGAGGAGGTCAGTGTGGCCACACCAAAGAGAGCATGACAGACACAAAGATGAAGGATGCATTCAGAAAATTGAGCAGGAGAGGGAAGATCTGGTTGGCTCTGGAGGCTCTTATAATAGTTTGATTTTTCCCATTTGGGGAGTCATGTAGATTTTATGAAGCAAAGTGACATGATACAAATTTCATTTAAGAGCAATAGTCTAGCCATACATTCAGATTAGCCTGAAGAGGGATAAGGCAGTAAACAGGGAAGCAATCTAGAAGGCTTCAGCCATAATTTAAAGATGGAAGTGATGGGTCTTTTGTTGAGAAACAGTCACACTCCAAATATATTCTGTACAGAGAAGCAATATGATATGGTGAGGGACTGGTTGTGAGGTGTGTGACATAGAAAAAATTAGAGGGTTATCCTTAAGACTTTCCTGAACATGAAGGAGGATGGCTTTCCATTTTCCTGAACAAGTAGGAGGAGATTTTTCAAGAACCTACCTGAGAGTTATCTTGAGAAGGTAATCTGTGTTAATTATATACCCTAACTCTTCTGCCTAATAGTCTAGCACTTAGTAAATGCCCAGTAAATATAACTCATTTTTCATATTATATAATGTCAATCATTTGCAAATAAAAACAAATGTTCATATTTTGTCATGCTGTATGCTAGACTTATTTTATTTAACATTATTTGAGCCCAAATTTTACAAGACATAATTTTGACATACCACCATGAATGAAATTAGTCTTAAAAAATACCTCAGACCAAATCTTACATAAAATATGATATGCAATGAAATACATAGGGATAACAGGTACCTGCAAATGGTCTAGTGTTTTCATATTTTCCAAAGTTTACATTACATTTATTTAATAACAACATAAACGCTTTCTACAATATGAAAGGATAGGATATTCTGTATTTAATTAAGACTTAAGGATTGGCGCCCTGATGGTGGCCGGGGGAGACAGGTCAGGCAGGAGACCCCAGGGCAGGCGCGGCTGCGGAGCACACGCTGAAGAGGGGCCGGTCGCCACCGGGTCCTGAACGTCCTGGGGCTGCCAGGGCCCCTCGCTGCGCCTCCCATGTCCATTCCCTACGACTCCCGCTTCGGGACTAGTGGCAGTCCCCTGTGAAGTACAGTGGAGCGGAAGACTGCGCAGGGTCTGTGGGCTCCTAGAAGCTCTTTGCTCTGGCAGCGGGTAAAGGTCCCGCGCCCGGTGTGAGGTGGGAGGCTCAGGCCGTGGCTGCGGCCCTGTCCAAGTGGTCGGGGTTGGAGCAGAGCCGCAAGCTGAGCAACCCTGCCCCAGCGCGGTGGCCATCCCACAGCCACCGCCCTCCTTGGGAACCCGCCAGGCACCCAGCCCTGCCCCCTGGTGAAGAAGGAAGCTCCCGCCCTGCCCCGCGCCACCCTGCAGCCTCTGTCCATGCTCCCCCACCACAGGGTCACGCTCCCAAACCACGTGCCTCTCTCCCTGGCGCCTTCCTGGGCCAAGTCCAGCTCATGCACAATGGCCTGCGCAGACTTAGCAGGAGCAGTAGCGCCAGCCTCCGGTCTCCAGCCTCTGCCTCGCACTTGGTGCTCCAGTCCCAGGCCCAGCACCAACTTCAGGTGGTGGCCGTGTTCACCGCCCCCCCCGACCCCTGCACTTCCCCCTGCCCTGTGCTCCCAACCAAACGCCTGCTCATCCCAGGACACCCAGCCAATGCCAGTCTGTTGGTCTCATTCCACCAACCAGCCACGTATTCCCAGACTCCCTCACGGATTCTGATTGATCAGGAGCTGCTCCAGCAAGAGCTGAACAGCGTTTTCTGGTCCAGAGTGCAGAGCAGCAGGCGTCCTCGCTGGGATCGAATCTGCTGCGGGTGGAGTTCCACCAGCACCAGCACACGCACCAGCACACACACAAACACACATTCACCCCCTTCCCCGCGGGGCTGCCCCCAATGCCACTCCAGCCCCCGGCTGCACCCCCGCTGTGTGACAAGTATGTTCCCAAGCTGGGCAGCCCCTACTTCCCATATTCCAACTTCTTCCTGCCCTAGTTTCCCGCATTCCCAGGGATGGCTGCGCTGCTCCCATACCCAGACCCCTTCGGGTTCCAGCCCAAGATGTCAAACCCAATCCAGTTGATCTGCTGCCCGGTGCCTTTCACACTCCTCCAGAAAGCTCCTGGGGTACCAGACTGGTACCTGATGTCAGACAGGAAATCAGGAAAGTGGTGCGCAGTCCACATGCAGAGAGCTTGGCAGATACATCACCACAGCAGGTCAAGCAGTTGCAACTGTACTCCCACAATCTGGAGGTGGGCACAAAGCTGGAACTGTTCAGCTGGCCCCCTGCCCTGGGCGTGTTTGCCGGGTTCCACTGCCCACAGGATTTTGCCCACTCTGTCTTCTCCAGCACAGCAGGTACCGCCCATTCTGTCACCCACCCATTCGGACCCTTGGCACATCACAACAACTTCCTGCCCACCAGCCACTTGGCAGACCCTTTGGGCAGGACGAACATCTTTGGGGGCCTAGGGAACCTGCGGAGCAACGCCTTTGGAGGCCGGGGCAGCGTCTTCACCCACAAGGAGCGGCCTCGCTGCACTGCCTGTCCGGCCCCCACGAGGCCGGGAACCGGCTCCACCAGGCTCCACCCTCCTTCCCAACGCCACCGCCGTGGCCCAAGCCCGTGGACATGGAACACGTCTCTGCTCTGACGTACCACGAGAGAAGCCGGCCAAAGGCAAGGAGGATCGAGAGTGGGACATCCTGGAGAAGCCACGCCTGCCGAGTGGGGCCTCGCCCGCGTCCGGCCTCGCCGTAGGCCACTGGTCAGCAGCTTCCTGCTCCGCAGCGGCCACAGAGGGCCGCCGTCCGCCAAGCCCGGCGTCAAGGAGAGCCGCTCGCCGGCCAAGGAGGCCCGGAATCAGCGGCCGCAGCAGGAGGCGCCAAGGCGGCGCGGGGGGACAGCCTGTGCCTGCTGGGCCCCCAGCCCGCGCATTGGCTGCTCCGGAGCGCCCTGAAGGTCAAGGAGGAGGGCGGTGAGTACCTGGAGCTCACGCTGCGGGGGAGCGACCTGGAGAGGCCGAGGGCCCCTGGCGGGCCGCGAGCGCCAGAGCACGCCACCGGGCTTCTCAAGGGAGACCCCGCGCGCTGCGCCCCTCCCCCCCGCACCCCCGCGCCCCAAGCTCCGCAAGCGCGCATACTGAGAGCGGGAGCCGCTTGAGCGCAGTTCCGATCGCCGGTAGAAGACGCGCGGCGAGAAGCTGGAGCGCGCCCCGCCCCTGTGCTCTGCGCCAGGACACCGCCCGGCCCGGTGCCCTTCCCACGCCTCCGGCCAGCGGCCGCCGCTCTGCCCCCGGGGATGCTGGCCAGGACCGCGCTTCGCCCCGCTCGGGCGACCCCGTCTGGTGACCACGGGTGGACCCCCCACGCCAGCCCCGCGTAGGAGTCGCCCAGCGGGTCCGAGGCGCATGGGGGCTGTCAGGCGTGCAGTCCCCCGCAGGTGGAGGCGCGGTAGTCCCGGGACCTCGGGCGCGGGCTGGAAGAACAGAGCAGGCCCTCTGACAAATTCACTTTTGTGAGCTTTTGTAATGCAAGTTAGTAGAACCTAAGCACACTTCCTCAGATCTGGGAGTGCTTCCCCACGTGCGCGCGATATTGGACAGACAGCTTTTCTGGAGGCGCTCTCTTGCTTTCTGAGCCCGAGAAGAGGTGGTTGGGAAAAAAAATTCAAGTTTGTATATTGTTTTCCCAAAGGTAATATGCATTTTTAATAGATTTTGTGTGTGTGTGTGTGATCTTTAGATATTTTAAAGAAACAACCAAAAAAAAAAAAAAAAAAG
>JAQZBX010067952.1:0-15842 GCA_029593785.1 Cabassous unicinctus
TGAGGTTGCCGCATCAGCCCACCGAACCGCTCAGGCCTCAGGCGGGCGTGCCCTCACAAGGCCTCGGGACATGAACCCGGGCCTCCCATATGGTAAACGGGGGCTCTATCCACTGAGCCACACCCGCTTCCCAACAATCATCTTCTATAATCACGGTGACTCTGGCATTTTATCACCTTGCTTAATTGCCACCAAAACTTATCCCTGGCCTAACTATAAGCTGGTTAGCATAGCATATACCACCTTTCATGACTGAAACTTCCCTACGTCAATAACCTTATTTCTGTCATCATCTACTCAGTTGTTATACTCCATTATTTCCAAACTATTTGAAGCTTCCTAAACACAACAAACTATTTTCCTTAGCTACTTATTTTTCCATGGGAAATGTACATTCCTCCTTATCCATATATAAATACCTTTAAAACTCCTCTGGATCACCTGAGATGCCCCTGGCATCTCTTTCTACAACTACCTATCCTTGTCAAAATATTCTCTACTATATCTTGCGCATACTTTTGTTACATAGTATTCTATTTACTGTTTATATGTCTATTTCTGGCAGATAGTCTAAAACTGACTACTGAAATAAGCAAAGAACATTTAGCTCTATGATAACCTGTAGGTGGATAAGCGTTACTTCTTGTAGCAATTTGATAACATTGACGAATTCCAAAAAGAAATATTGGATTATGTTTGTAAACTGGTCTTTTCCTCTGGGCGTATTAGTGTATTGGATTCAGAGGTTTTACTTTTACTTGATTAAATAATGATTAAGCCTTTGATTGGGTCATGTCAGTAGGGCGTTGCATCCTCACCCCGTTGGTGGGCAGGGACTCACAGAGAAATAGTACCACAGAGAAGGAAGGTTAGAGTTTTAATGCTGGAGCCCGAAGTAGTAAGCACACAGAGGAGCTTGGTCGTGAGGAAGGAGAGAAGGCCCCGGGGAAAAGAGACAAGCCGTTCACCTGATAGTCTACAGCTTGCCTGGTGGGGAGATGCAAGCCTGAGCCCAGACAGAAACAAGGCCTGGGAAGAGAGGAACCCAGAAAGCCTGAACTCTTGGCAGATATCGGCAGCCATCTTGCTCCATTCTCAACACATGGCAACAAACTTTGGTGAGGGAAGTAACTTATGCTTTAAGGCCTAGTAACTGTAAGCGTCTACCCCAAATAAATACCCTTTAATAAATGCCAACAGATTTCTGGTAATTTGCATCAGCACCCCTTTGGCTGACTAATACACTTCTCATGACCAAGTTATTTCTGGAGGAATTTGGAAAAATTAGATATTTAAAGCATAAATTCAAGAAAGTATTGTCCTCCATTTACTTCCTTTGCAAGATATGTTCATAAAATATTACTAAAAATAGAAAGGTTACATGAAAATGAAAAATATCAAGCTGACCCACAGGAAATGAGGCAGTTTGAGATTATTTTATGAACCCTAAAAAGAGAAAGATTATGTTTGCAAACTAATCTATTCCTCTGGGTATGATATCCTTTGATTGCATTAAATTCAGCTGAGGGACCACTGAGCTACATCTGCTCCCCTCTTTAGGACTTTCTTTTTTTTTTTTGAGGTACTGGTTGCCGGGGATTGAACCCGGGACCTTGAAGCTGGCACTCAACCACAGTGCCACATTGGCTCCCCTCAGTTGTTTTTTTCATTTGTTTTCTTTTTAGGAGGCACCAGAAACCAAACCTGGGACCTCCCATGTGGGAAGCAGGCGCTCAACCACCTGAGCCACATCCGCTTCCTCTTTATCGCTTTTTTTTTTGATTGGGCTATGTCAGTAAGGCGTAACTCAGGCTGGGTCTCCTTTTCCTTGCTGGGTCTGATGTAAACAGAAACGCAGAGAAAGACTGACTGAGAAAGACATAAGAAGAGAGAGTTCTGTTATTTTTGATCCTACCATGTGACAGAAAGAACGCTCAAACAGCCGAGGTCCTGGGGAGAGATGGGCCATTTGCCTGATAGCTTATAGCTGAAACTGGGAAAAGAGAAGAACAGTGGAGACTGATATAGGAAGCCCTAAGAGACAAACCCTATGCCAGCTTGCAGCTGAAATTGGGAATAAAGTGGCATAGCTGAGCCAGAGAGGAAGCCCGGAGGGGAAAGAAAGACCAGGCAGCGATCACCTGCTATCTTGCTTCAACACATGGCAGTTGACTTTAGTGAGAAAACACCTCATACAGTGCCCTGAGTTAAGACTTTCCACAGCCTTGGAGCTGTAAGCTTTTACCCCAAATAAATCCCCATTATACAAGCCAATAGATTTGTGGTACTTTGTATTGGCACCATTTTGGCAAACTAAGACAGGAAACAAAAGTTGCCTTCCACAAACTTACCTATAGCAAATAATAATTTATTTTAGATAATTTCAATTTTTTTAGTGGGTGTTCATTTGAAAGGCAAAAGTAAAACAAAATAACTGCCAAACTTCACTAAGAATTCCAGAAACAGATAAATGATAGTTCACTTGGAAATGCCAAGACTTAAAATCAATCTTATTTTCAGATAATTTTACTATCTGTAGTTCTTTTATGAGGATTCATCAAGGAACTTTGAAAATTTTATAAGTAAATAAACAGTATTAAAAATCAATATTTAAAAAAATCAGAACACACTCACATAAATAAAGAATTAGAACATATGCCTACTTGGAGGACAGTAGTTCCCGGTTCTACCATGACAGATTGACCATCAACAAATACTTCAATCAAGTTGCTTGCTGCTGTGGTAGTTGTTCGCTCTGGCCATCAAAAATATTGAGGTGGAAAACAAAGTAAGAGTTGAAATGATTATAGCAGAGGATAATGGATTCATTCTAACAAGCTTATAGTTTTTCTTCATTTTACTCTTTTCCCTTCTAGTTTCTAGATGCAAACATTTAAAATATTGACTTAGAAAAAAGCTTTTACAATATCAAATACCAAGTAGAATACAGCTGTCTACGTTCAATAATTTAATCTGAAACTTTTAATACCACTGAAAATATGTTCTTGGGAAGACCACTTTTTCAAAACAGAATGACTGTGCATTTTTTATTTTGGCATTGATGGGGAGTTCCTAATATGTTTTATTCCATGATGATTTCTGTAAATATCTAAGGTAAAGTTATATTTTGAAAATTACCCTATTTAGCTTGGGTCATTTCTTTCTATTTGTATTTAAAACAAATACTGTGTTTGAGGTGTTTCAAGAAATATTTCATAGACCTATGAATTTACAAAGATAGAAAGTCTAATATCCATAAATGCAGATTAGAAAAAAACAACAACCACTCACCACATCCTTTAGGAGACTTAGCAAGGCCCGCCAAGGCCCTTCTTACAGGTATCCTTAACATATTGCTAAAAATAAACCAAAGAAGAGTTATTATAGGGGAAAAAAACCAACTACTTAAAAAAAGTTTCTGGTAATATTTTTATGTTTTTATAGTATCTTATGGTTTTAAAGCACTTCACATACGTTATGTCACTGAATCCTCACAAGTCTTGACCTTTTCCCTCAAATTCTATAGATGAGAGGAGTCTCATAGATTAACTGACTTGTACAATGTCAAGGACCTAAAAAAGAAGGCGCTAATGTATATACCTGGTACTTCTAATTCTTGGTAAAAGGTAGTTTTGTTGTTGTTGCTGCTACTTTCACTATACAGAAACAGTCATACCTAAAGACTACTATATAGTAAAACAAACTACAAGAATAAGGATGAATTTATCACTAATGGCTATGTAAAATTAAGTCTACCTTTTTGCCTTCATTCTTATCAACATGCATTCTATGTTTTAACCATATTTATCTACCAAATGTTCATGAAACATTCTGAGGCAGTTCATAAGCCCAAGCCTTTGAGGAATCTTGAGTGACATATTCTGTGATGAGTAGTACATTTATCTCAAAGATTTGTAATTAGGTGTTTATATGCCTGTTTCTACATTCACTTATTATGAACTCCTTGAATCTTTCTATTTTCATTGCTTATTCCAAAGCCTGACACTTAGTAAGGTCTAAAACAATGGTTCTCAACAAGAAACAATTTTGTAACACCGCCCCCCCTCCGCCCCCCAGGGAACATTTAGCAATGTCTGGAGACATTGTTGGTTGTCACAGTTGGGAGGTAGTTACTGGCATCTAGTGGGCAGAGGCCATGATGCTGCTGAACATCCTACAATGCACAGGATAGTCCCCACTACAAATAATTATTCCAACCATAGTGTCAATGCTGTGGAAGTTGAGAAAAGTATTCTAAATTTAGTTTACTGTTCTAAAAGGCTTGCATGAATCACAGAAATAAATGGGAGTAGATTATATAAAGATCACCACTTAAAGATATACATAAGCAAAGAGAAAAAAGTTATCTGAACTTTTAAGGGTTCTGATCCACTCACTTGATCATATATGGGTTAAGCATCTAAAATTATAATTTTTCATTTGGAACTTTTAAAGGTATTGAAAATGCAAATTATGTGATGACTAGAATGTACCAACATTTAAAAAAAACAGTAAAGGGAGAGGAAAACAGAATTTAAGTTTTAAGCACAAGGCTTTGCATATGTACCTGAGATGATGTATTATGGGAAATTTCACTAACTCAGACTTCATTAATTTCATTACTTCATAAATTTCATTAATTCAGAATGTGAGCCACTGAATTTGCAGACATTGAGTCTGTCACCTACCAGTGAATGATTTTTTGGTAAACCAGAGTTTCTGATTCTTTATTAAGCAAGAAGAAAACAATATCTTTTAGACATGTGTAATTAGTAGGAGCTCAATAAATATCTGTTAAAATGGAATTCAATTTAGGCACTCCTGGGCACTGAAGATCAGTTTTAAAGTGTTCTTTGTGCTTCTTTTCCTTACTACCAGCACACACTGTGCATATATTTTTATTATTCTATTTCCTAATGTGCAGGTTAATCAATTTTAGTGCCTACTAGACTGTAAATTCCTTCAGGACAATGAACGGTGTACTTTGGTCATTTCCCCACCTAGCACAGTGCCCTTAGGTGTCAAATAATCTTATCAATTCCCAGAATGAACAGCACTTGTCCATTAAAAACTATTTATGTCAAATATGAAGGTAAACCTGAATATAATAACACCTCCATATGCGTTAAAGTACTGACAGATTCTAAATCAACATTCGGTATTTCATACAACAAGTTAAAAAATTTAATACTATTATTTTGTTTCACTCCAAATCAATAAAAAAGTAGTGCCCATTTTAGCTAGGAAACCAACTTGAACTAGGTTGCCTGTTGAATATCCAGTACCAAACCCAACAATGCATAAATACAAGAAATAGACTTGCAAAACTCTAATGTACCCTTTGCACATATTTACCACATAGGAACAGAAATAATCGTCTCTCTTAGAGAGGAAAATGTTACTGACCAAAAATTATACCAGACACCTTTTGGTATGGGGACTATACTATTCCGTATGTACATTATAACAGTGTATATATACATATACATACATATTTATACCCTTTCGTATATTCCATCATTTTCCACGAAATATCTTTCATCTTGCTACTTCTCTCCTTTCACACTACCACTCTATTCCAAGCCACAATAACCCTTTACCTAGACTATTAACTACAGCCTCTAAACCTGTCTTCTGGCTTCCAGCCTGATCCCACAACCCCTCTTTTCTCACTGACTGTGGCCTGACTGAAATGCTCTTCCCTCAGATCTTTCTGGCCCCTCCTCATCCTTCAAGTCTTGACTTAAAAACCATTCCTTGGGGGAGATTTTCCATGACCAGTCTATCTAAAATTTCCCGACAATTCATATCACCCCATTGTCTTTTCCTTTATGGATTCATTTCTGGCTTGTAGGAGGCGTTCAATAACTACTTGCTAAGTTAATTCTATCTCCAATCTGGCCGTAATTTACAGATACTCTCTGGAAATAAGTGCAGGTGCTCTGGCAGTCTTACAACACGCCGCTTAACAAATGCACAATGCAGTGAAAAGAAAGTACATTCCGCAAACAACGAACTTGATGTGTATTCACCAAAAAACAGTTCCCGTTACATTTTCTATGCTGCCAATTCATTTTTGAATAGTTGTGTTCCACTATTTTACAATATGCGTTAGAATCCAAGAATTTAAATGTAGCTTTGTAACTCACTGTGCCGACCCTGGGTTAACTTTTAAAACCTTCCCTTCCTCTGTTACCCACCGTCAGTGAAAGGAATAAATACTTAGTACTACCCAATGGATAACGGGTACAAAAAACAAGCAAAAGAGTAAGGAGGCGAGGGCGGTTGCTAAGGCAATAGCGGCCAAACGATGCAATGTACCAAGTATATCGAAATTTGGGAGAAAATGCTTATGCCACTGACACAGTTTTCCTCTCTTGGGGAAACAATCGGCCTCCTCCCCAGGAAAAGAAATGTCTTGCAAACTCCGCTGCAGAGGCAAGGTCACCCACAAGCCTCATTCGTGCCAGCGCTCCCGAGGGCCTCCTGATCCTCGTCCTCTTTTCTGCACCATCAGTTTAAAGACCATGGCTTACAGTTCCAACCTACCTACTCTCGGGAGTTCCCGAGACAGCGGGGCAGAACCCTGCGCCCAGTCAAGGACAAGAGGAGAAAGAGTCACCTGGGCCAAAAGAAACATCTGCATCAAGAACTAAACCCCTGGCCGAAGCACTTGAGCGTTCCCACTTAAACGCGACCTCACCTTCTCCCCGGAGCCGCAAAGGCTGCTCTGCCGAACTATAAGAAACACACCAACCCCCTCAGAAGCCGGGTAGCTCACTCAATATGGCGGCCTCAGCTAACTCCTTCAGCCGGGCCTGGAGAACGGGAAGCCAGGAGGGACTAGAAACCCTATATTCGACAATTTCCCGTTTAGGTCAAACTCGGCAACTTCCGTCATCCCGTCAGGGGGCAGGGCGGAGGGCGTACCTGCAAAGAGGAGGCGTGGCCAGGGAGGATGGCTTGAATCGGCAGTTCCGCCGGAAGCGGCCGGGAAGCCCCGAGGCCGAGCGTCTTCGGTCATCTCCGGCGCCTCAAGGGGTGGTTCCGGTAATCTTAAAGCACCACGGAACTACGAATTCAAGAAATGCTTCTTTCATTAATTTATTTCCAAACACAAAGAAAGGCCCACGGACAATTCCTTCGCTATTTAATACAGAGTCCCCAATTTTTACGTTGAGGAATGTGAGTAGTAACGTACTTTGACCTTTAACCTTCGGCCGGGTAGTGGCGGAGGGAAACGCCTCCGACTCTATATAAGGAATTTCCCGGCCTTTCGCGGCCTTTTTTCTCTCAGCGCTCCGTTGCTTCCCTGTTCCGGGGTACAGCCGTCGCCATGGGTTTCGGAGACCTGAAAAGCCCCGCTGGCCTACAGGTGCTCAACGATTACTTGGCGGACAAGAGCTACATCGAGGGGTGAGCTATCAAGGGATGGACAGGGAGCATCTGGGATTCGGGCCCGGCCGGCTGCGGTCTGGGGCACGTGGCGTTGTTCCTCCTGCGGCAAGGAGGAGGAAGCCGGGACCGAGTGCCCTTTTGAGGGTGGGGCGGAAAACTGCGCTTTTCTGTTCCTTCGGTGGCTGCTGTGCGGTGCGATCACCGCGGAGGCCACCGGCCATCCCTGCCACGAGGGACGGGTATTTTGGGCAAGAAAGGTTTCCCACTTGCTTGACGCAATCAAATGTGTCGTCTTGGCACATGTAATATAGTGATAACCATGTCTTAATATGCCTGTAGAAGGAACTATGTTAAAGGTTGCAGTCCTTGAGGCTCTATTAAGTGACAGGTATTACTCAGGATAACGTGATCCAAACAGATGGTTCCTGTTCTTGAGTTTATATTTTTATTTTTTTAAATGCCTTAGGTAGCCCAGGAATAAGTGGACGAGTTCCCACTAATTTGGCTGATGTGGCGTTTGCCATTTATTTGCTGGAATTTGTGCCTTTTGCTTTTGTAAGGCGTGTGTAATTCTTTTTTATGGGCAGATACGTGCCGTCACAAGCAGATGTGGCAGTATTTGAAGCAATCTCCAGCCCACCACCCACTGATTTGTATCATGCCCTACGTTGGTATAATCACATCAAGTCTTATGAAAAGGAAAAAGCCAGGTAAAAATATCTTTGCATTTATCTGAGACTGGAATGCTGTCTAAAGTTAAATCAGGATTTTCACATTACAAAGTTGGGCCCAGGCAACTTTAGTTTATTGGAATATATTGTAAGCGAAATTTCTTTGTGAGGCCAAGAGACTGAAGCCCTCCATTTTTTCACAGAACAGGTAGAACATGGACAACAACAATTCAACTTTCCCCCACACTGCCTTGCCAATGTTCCTGGACCTTGACCTGGGGGGGCCACCTCTGGGGTGAGAGGGTGGCTCATTCATTCAGTCCTTGGCCATTCTTCTGAAACTGCCAACAAGGGTGGAAGTTTGGGGAAGTGGACTCCAGTTCACTAAGAATGGAAATGAGCATACTTAATGAGATCTCAAAAAGAAATGTTCATACAGAAAGAGTAAATCATAGTGAGTATTGAATATAATGTCTCACATGGTACTAATGTTTGTTGGGTGAGGAGTTGAAGATATGAAAGTATTTACCTGGGAGTGTGTTAAAGGGTAAACTACTTCTTAGTACCAAAGGGGGTCTCTTTGAATAGTGATGAAAATAAGCTCTAGTGTATTGTCTAGAAAAGGGTATTATCCCAACCTAATAGTGGTGGAATTTAAATTTTTTTCAAGCCTGCCAGGAGTGAAGAAAGCTTTGGGCAAATATGGACCTGCTAATGTGGAAGACACCACAGGAAGTGGAGCTACAGATAATAAAGATGATGATGACATTGATCTTTTTGGATCTGATGAGGAGGAGGTAATGTAACATAAATTGATTATATCATTGTGCTTAAACACAGGTTCTCTAGCCAAATTCTGTGCATCCAAATTGTGGCTTCACCTCTTTATTACCTGCCTTTTTAAAATTCTTAATGGTCACATGATGAATAAAATCAAATCACCATCTTTCGGCTGAGCGTGTGATGGATTTGCTTTTTTCTGATAAAGACAGGTCTGTTTCTTTTGATGACCCCACCGACTTTAAGCTGAGGAACAACTAGATTTGTGAAATGTATTAAATATTTCTTTACAGGAAAGTGAAGAAGCTAAGCGGCTAAGAGAAGAACGCCTTGCCCAGTATGAGTCAAAGAAAGCCAAAAGTAGGTCATTTTATAATTTGTATTTATTTAACTTCATTCTTTCCACAATAATGTGAGGACTCAAGCTTGACCTCAAAGTAATTTCCTTGACGTTCGTTCAGTAAATCAGTATTTAAAAACCTTCCCCAGAAATTTTTACAAATTAATTTTGTTGGTACATATTAATAAAGCATAAAGTTCATCCAAAGTGTACAATCAGTGGTACCTGGTATAATCATATAGTTGTACATTCATCATCAGAGCATTTTCATTATTTCAGTAATAAAAAACTAACAAAAATTCTTTACCCCTTAATCTCTCTATGCTTCCCCTGCTCCCCAGAGATTCTTCCTCATAAAACTTCCACAGCTACTGGTCTGCAGCTGTTCTTACAGTGGCAGTTGTGGCATTCCTCTGTGGTAAAGGAACTGTTACATAATTAAACACCTCTTTCTTAGCAAAACAGAAAGTGGGCATATGTGTGACAGACAAAGTATGTATTAGTTTTATTTGACTAAGGAGTTAGTCCATTTTGAAACAAATTGATTATTTGATTAATGCTGTTTATTGTACTTTTTTAGAACCTGCTCTTGTTGCCAAGTCTTCCATCTTACTAGATGTGAAACCTTGGGATGATGAAACTGATATGGCAAAGTTAGAAGAGTGTGTCAGAAGCATTCAAGCAGACGGCTTGGTCTGGGGCTCTTGTGAGTTTCAGTCTTTGGTTTTTTGAAACTTGCACCTGGAATTTACATATGGTTCAACTTTTGCCGATCAACATGACTTTTCTGGCTTTTTTATGCTTTTTTCCCTTCTTTTTTAGCTAAACTAGTTCCAGTGGGATATGGAATAAAAAAACTTCAGATACAGTGTGTAGTTGAAGATGATAAAGTTGGAACAGATATGCTGGAAGAGCAGATAACTGCTTTTGAGGACTATGTGCAGTCCATGGATGTTGCTGCTTTCAACAAGATCTAAAATCCATCCTGGATCATTGCATTTAAATAAAAGTTTGAAAAACTGCCTTTGTCTTGGCTCTTTGAGTTTGTTAAGTGGGAGGGTAAAGTAATTTCCTTCTGTTTTGAGGGAAGGAGTACTACCTATTACAGTATAGGTGGGTGTTGAGTAGATTTTAATAAACTGATAGTGTTGTTAACCACTTGTAATTCCCTCAGCAATGCATGATACCAGCTTCACAGTTTTCTTTTCTTTTCTTTTTTTTTTTTTAGATTTATTTATTTACTTGATCCATTTTAAACACCCCCTTCCCCATTTGCTGTTTTGTGTCTGGGCAATTCTCTGTGTCTGTTTCATCTCTTCTCATCCTCCTCCAGTCTTCACCAGGATTCGATCCTGGAGACCTCCGATGTAGGAAAGAGGTGTTCTGCCATCTGTGCCACCTCGTCTCCTGGTTTTCGGAGCTTTCGGAGCATCTTGTCTTGTCTCTCTCCTTTTACGTCATCATCTTGCTGCATGGCTCCCGGGGCCTGGCGGCTCACCGGCACACAGAGCCTGGCAGCCCATGCGCCTTCTATATATATATTTTTATTTTACCGGGAGGTCCCAGGATCGAACCCAGTTCCCTCCATATGGCAGACGGACGCCCAACCATTTGAGCCACATCCGCCCCCAGCTTCACAATTTTAGTTCCCATATTTGCCTTGTTTTTAAAACCAAGAAAATAAGTCTCACTTAATTGTGGAAATTTATGTATCAAGACTTTTGATTTGAAAATAGCCCTGTAGTTTTATTATGGCTCATGTCTTGGGCTTTGCAAATGGCTACAAAGTTATTTAATATCTGTGCTGGTTTTTATCAAAAAAAATGGTAATGTTTTTTCGATAAAAATGAGAAATGAGTCAATCATGTAAAGCTTTCAGGACGCCATTACCCATGTAGTGACTAATATCAATTTTTTTGAAGGATAGTGGCTGAATTATTTGGAAATAAGGAATTAAATGAGGTAGACCTAGGACTGCATTTAATTTCTAGTTAAAAGTCAGTGATGGAAGTGGCTGATTGGGTCATTTGTTGTAACCTAGCATCTTCAAATTTGAAGAAATTAAGTGCTGAGATGGGACTGTAACACTATAGTCAACACCTAATCCAAAATTGAGTCCAGTCAGAGAAGGTATTCCAGAATTTGTCGTGAATTAATACCCACATATCAATACAGGTGTTTCAAATTAGAAGTTAATGTTAAAACAAGGAGAACCTCAGGTTGGGAATTCCAGAGTAACGTGCTGGGAGAAAAGTTACATAGTAATTTTTTTTTAATTATTTTTTTATTGTGGGTAAAAATCAAATTTTTCACAATACAAAACAGTATTTGTAAAATGATACATAAATATATATGCATATATGTGCATTTGCTTACATAAATGTAATTTTTAAAATATATTTTAAAAGGTGCTTAGATTACCCACAGTGACTTCTTAGGATTTGTTACTTAAACTGAGGTGAGCCTACAGGTAATGTGCTGGGATGAGGGCAAAAGGTTTACTCAAGTATTGGAAACAGCTGCATCATAAGTGTCATTTGCATATGTATGAATTTTTTACTATTTTTCTTAAGAGTAGTAATTTCTAGAAAAATAGAGTTTGTGAATTGCTGATAAAAGTTTCTCCTTATTTTGTAAATAGTGGGCAAAGGGTTAAATGCCTTGTTTAAGGTCAAAATTTTTATAGCAGAACCAGATAGTGCTGATTTCCTTCCCCACAATGTAATTTGCTTTACATTGTGGCTACCTTGAGTGTGAGTAGTTGTGTAAATTCCAAGGAAAATTTAATCAGACATCTATGTACTGATGAGTAAAATCTTGACTAAGCAATTTTAGTCTGTCCTAGCCTAAAATCACTGGAGAAAATTTCAGGTTGTCAGTATCATGAGAGTCAACAGAGGGCAGCACTTCATTTTCTCAAGAACCAGAGAGACTGGGGATTCTGGAAATAGCAAAATACTGCATGTAAATCAACTTTACCGCTATGAAAAGATAGAGGTTTAGTAACCAGTGAATAGTAACCAAAAAACTGATTGACAATCATTGACCTATTAAGGGGCTTGACCAAAGTGTTTGCAAGTTGTAATTATTAATGATAAGAATAATTTTAATGGTATTTCATAATTTCATTTTTTAAAATAGCTGATAGTTTGAAATCAGGAGACTATAGTGAAGTCCTCTGTCCCCTGGGACTCCGGTTCACCTCCCTGAAAGCAACCAGTGTTACCAGGTTATTGGTTCTTTCCCAAGCTACTCATAAGCATTAAGGAGCCTTGGGAGAAGCCAGCTGCATAATCCATTGTCTTATAATTTGTTTAGTCTATTGATTGGACTTTTAGGTTGCTTTCAGTCTTTTGCTATTATAAGCAATGCTGCAGTAGAAAACTTTGAATAATATATGCCATTTGCATGTGAGCCAGTATACTGAGTGAACTGTTTTTGAACCAATGGGTCAGAAAACAGGTTTATTTATTTTTCTGTTTCTAGCTTAGGAGTGGAAGGAAGCTAAAGACAGAAAAAAAGAAAAAAGAAAAAAAAAAGCTGACCTTTTTTAGTATGTTCCATATATGATTGTAGTGACTCTGAAATCTTGTTTATTTTTTCATATTTTGTTCAGCATCCCTAGCACAGCCCTGGACACAATGTGGAAACTTAAAACCGATGCATTCCGTATCACATGCTATAAAGGATACAAAGAAAAGTGCTCACCAAAGTTAAGTGCTTGCTTCGGCAGCACATATACTAAAAACTGGAACAATACAGAGAAGATTAGCATGGCCCCTGTGCAAGGATGACACAAATTTGTGAAGTGTTCCATATTAAAAAAAAAAAAAATTAAAATCACCATAGGGAGGCAGTTAAAACAAAATTGTGAAGAATTTCACAATCACATTTTGATTAGGCAGGTACTCCAAAAATTTGGAGAGGGTCAGGGAAGGCAGGAAGAATTAATATTTGAGCTGGGTGGATCTTAATTATTAATTCGTCATCAAAAAAAAATTTCCCAGAAGGAAGTGAAAGGCAGAATACGTATTATGATTTGGGAGGCAATTAGTCCAGTTTGACTGGACTTGCAGTGTTCACTTGGGATTATATAGGGTGGGGCCAGGTTATAGAGGCATTTGAAATACAGGCTAGTTCAGGAATTTTGACCTCATTCTAGGAGGCAACAGGGAACCTTGAGGTTTTCTAAGCCAGAGAGTGACAAGATAAGGGCAGATTGTTACTCTGGGGATGGTTTGAATGGAAGCAGAGAAATCAAGAGGTTTAATCCTAACATAAACGGCAATGGATAATTAAATTATGGCATGTATTCAAAGTTTTTAAAACAGAACATAATTATTTAAGAAAGTAATTATGGAGGCTATCGCAACACGAAAAATACAAGATTTTTCACAAATACTATTATCACTATGAAAAAATATGCTTATGGACCAAACACAAATATAAAAGTTTACATTTGCATTTTAGGATATTGGGATGATTTTTTCCCAAACAAGTGCAATTTGGCAATGGCAATTACTGTCCCTAGAATAAAACACTAAAAAAAGTATGTGCTTCATATAGGTTATGTAATTTGTATATCATTATAAGCCTGTGAATAAGACAGACACTGTTATCATTTACAGATGAGGAAACTGAACTCTGAAAGATGACTTGCTTCAGATTATTTACCTAATAAGCATGAGGGGGGAGCTCAACGCAGGTCTTCTCTCACTAAGTTACAGGTCAGATCACGTGTTGTCAGTAGAAGGGGGATGCTCTCTCTGCCTAGAGGAGCCTGCACCAAATCTTGGTGTATATTTCCATCTTTCTTTCCCATTTCTCAGCCAGCTCTGTTCTTTCCTCCATTTTCCAAATAAATTGTTTTTACTAGCCTAACTAAAAAAAAAGGGGATGGGGTGGGGAGGAAGGTTCTGTGTCCCTGCTTTTAGACGGTTTTTTCCTATTTCATCATTGTGTTCCTGGCTTTGTACTCCTAATTAGGGAGGGTGGGAAGATAATATCACATAGAGGTAAATTTTAAATGGAAATTGAGACTGATAGACATTTTCTCACTACACGTTCTGCATGGATCACAATACTTGCATTGAGGAAATTTCCCAAATGAGGGTCTGTTGTTATGTTGAAGAAATATGGCATACTTAGTGAATTAAGGCCACATTCTTTAGGCCTTCTATGTTTTGACTCCAACTTGTGAACCTTCTATCTTTACCATGTCCCTATAAAATGGGACTGTTTTCTCTTTTCTGAACATTTGCTCTTGCTGTGCTACCTACCTGAAATAGCCTCTTTTCTCACCTCCACTTGTTAAAACTGTAATCATTCTACAAGATGACACTTCAAATACCTCTACCTCTTTCAAGGCACTTATAAATTCTCTTAATTTAGAATTCTTTGTGTAGTTCTCTTTTTTGTCCTATGAGATTTTCTGTGTTTTTTTTTTTAAGATTTATTTATTTATTGCCCCCTTGCTACTTGTGTTTGCTGTGTCCATTTGCTGTGTGTTTTTTCTGTGTCTGCTTCTCTCCCCCTTGCTGTGAGGTCTTGCTGCATCAGCCCACCGTGCCGCGCGGGCTGGCCTGCCCTCACAAGGAGGCCCCGGGAAGCGAACCCAGGGCCTCCCATACGGTAAACAGGGGCTCTATCGATTGAGCCACACCGGCTTCCCTTGTGGGTTTTTTTGTATGTGTCATTTAGGCCTGTTCTAAAGGACACCATAACTGGATTGTAATGCAAGCATTTTTTCAGGGAATGAAGACCAGGCTGTCCCATTTTGCATTGCTTTTTAAAAAATTTTTATTCTCCCCATCCCCTCCACCCCGATAGCTACCTCAGCTGTCTGCTCGTCTTCCTCAGGAGGCACTGGGAACTGAACCCAGGACCTCCCATGTGGGAGGTGAGTGCCCAACCGCTTGAGCCCTTGTGGCTCCTTGCAGCTCCTTGTGGCTCGTCTTCTTTAGGAGGCACCAGGAAGCAAACCCAGGACCTCCCATGTGGGAGGCAGGCACCCAATTGCTTGAGCCACTTCCACTCCCTGTCCTATGAAATTTTTATGTTCATTCAAGAGGAGGAAGGATCTAACTTTTGCCCAGCAACTACTATATCCAAACATGCCAGGTATTTAATTGAGTAAGTATAATACCAGCTAATATCTATCAAGCATTCATAGGGCTAAGCACTGCTCTAAGTGCTTTACATTCATTAACTCATTTAATTTTCACAATAGTGCTATGTGGAAGGTACTACTATTGTTATACCCATTTTGTAGTCTATAAAGTTGATTTAACCTAGCTAAAGACACAGAACTAGGATATATTAGGACCATGATTCAAATCCATACAGTCTACCTTCAGACCCAGGTTCATAACTTCAAATATTTCTAGTTTATATAATCTTCACCAGCAAACCCATGAGATGGGTAGTATTTCCATGTTTTACAGGTGAGGAATCTGAGCAAAGTAAATAGACCAAAGTCACAGTGGAGCTGAAATTCAAATCCAGGTCTCACCATCTAAACTGAGATCATTGCCAACAACATGCTCTCTTTCTTGAAGGGAAAAACATCATCTTTTCACCTTTGCATACCCCACAGCACCTGGCAGAGTGTCTTGCACACAGTGGATAATAAGGGTTTGTGAATATAGGGGGGG
>JAQZBX010067953.1:0-15743 GCA_029593785.1 Cabassous unicinctus
TGGAAACTAATCAAACACTTCCCACTTCCTGGCCTCCCCAGGGGAGCTGAAGCTCTGATGCTTGTCAGTGCAGAACGATAAAATTGGCTAACTACACCCCCTCTTGAGCCAAGCCTCAGTATCCCCCCACTGTTGGGTAAATAAGGTTTCCTCAGCAGATTTGCCCTTCCCCTTAGTCTAGTGCTGCTTCAAGCTGGCTTATCTGCTCCCCAAAGCTATGAGGGGGTCCAGGCAGCCAAATCCACAGAAAGGAAACCCCTCTCGACCCTCCGCCAGAATCCTCCCACTCTTGGAGAACGCTCCCTCTCACCAGGTTGCTGGCCAGAGTCGCAGCTCAAACCAGCCTTTTTCCCTGAGGGTAGGGCTCAGCCATCTGTATCAACCACCGCAGGCAGGGGAAAAACTCACGAATCCTTCCCGAGCAATCCACCTGGCCGTACAGCTTCCTCCAGATCGATGTCCCCAAGGTTCTTGCTCTGTGAGCCCCAAGCACAGACCCCCCAGGCAGGACCCTGTCCCCAATCAGCCGTCCTCAGAGAGCGAGTCAGTGAGTGCCCTCCTAAACCGACCCCAGTATTTCTTTTTATGAAGAAGAACAAATGTAATCATCCTTTCTTACACAAAACTTAGCATATATGTAAAAAATGAACTATCCTAGTTTGGCCAGGACTGAGGTTTCTTGAGCGGCAGAACTTTGAGTGCTAAAACTGGACAGGCAAGCTAACATGGTTGGTCACTCTACATACATGCTCTGTTTATTAAAAGCAGTTTTACTGGTGCATAATTTACATACCATAAAATTCACATATATGTTCTTTTAAAAAGAAACAATTGTATAATTTACATACCACAAAATTAAGTGATTTTCAGTAAATTTACAGAATTTTCTTTTACTTAGTATAATGTTTTTGAAGTTTATCCATTTAGTAGCATAATTAGTTTTTTTTTTCACCTTATATTATCTTTTTAAAGAAACTGCCAAACTTTTCAAACGTGGCTGTACCATTTTGCATTCCCACCTGCATGCATGAGTGTTCCTGTTTCTCCAAGTCCTTGCCAACACCAACATTTGTTAATGACTTTTATTAGTGCCATGCTAGTACGTGTGAAGTGGTATCTCCTTGTCCTTTCTATTTGCATTTCCCTAATGACTAATGATGTTGAGCACCTTCTCATATGATAATTAGCCAATTCACATGTATGCTCTTAGGCACTTTGCTTTTTTGATTTAACATCTCCAGAAATTACTCTATGTATATTCATAAAGATCGTTTTCCTTTGTTTTACAGCTGTACAGTATTCCATGGTGTGTAGGTACCATAGTATATTTAGTCAATGTACTTGAACATTTAGGTAGTTTTCAATATTTTGCAAAACTGCAGATAATTCTACAATAAATGACCTTACATAAATGTTTATGTTTATTTGAGGTCTATTTTCATGGTAAATTCATGGAGTTGGGATTACTGAATCAAAGGATACATACTTTGGTAGTTTTGTTAGATATTGCTATATTCCATTCCATAAAGATTGTTGCATTTCCATTGCACTGTGCAGCTGTCTGGTTTCTCAGAGCTTCACCAACACAATATATTGTTAAGCTTTTGAGTTTTTGCCAGTCTGATGGATGAAAAAATGGTGTCTCATTGTAGTTTCAATTTGCATTTCTCTTATTATGGTAAAGTTAAAAATCTTTTGATGTTTAAGAGCCATTTTAATGTGATTTTATGTGATTTTTCCTTTTGGTGTTTTTGTCATGCAATTTTTTTAAACATTTATTTTTATGTAATCAAATTTATCCATTTCTCTTTGAAATCATCTGGGACTGTGTTTTTTGTGGAGAAGTTCCTTGACTACATCACTACTTACATGGAAATTAATTTCTTTAAGCTTTTTATCTATTAGGATCAGTTTTTATAAACTATTTTCTAAGAAATTCTGCATCTCCTCTAGGTTTTCAAATTTATTTCCGTAAAAGTAAATGAAATAGTGTTGTTTTTTTTAAATTTATCTGTATGAATAGTTGTTTTTCTCTTGTCATTTTTTATTTTGTATATCTGCTCCTGCTTTCTTTTTTCTTTATTAAACTAGGCAGTTATTTGTCTGGTTGTTTTTTTTTTTCAGGACTTGAAAATTTATTTGATGTGCTGTCTTTTTCTTTACCTCTCTAATTTATGCTCTCATATTTTATTTCTCTCTTTGATCTGTCTTGTTTTACTTTGTTGTTCTAGCTCTTTCAGTTGAGAAGTTAATCTCAATTTTTAACTCATGTATATATGTCTATTGTTATGACATTTTCTCTGCTCAATGCTTAAAATATACCCATAGATATTTTTTTATTTTTTCAAGAATTCTGTAACTTTTTATTGTGTTGCCTGTTTGCTCAAAAGTTAAGTTTTATACAATAGTTTTAATATATAAGTAGATAGGATAGGCCTTTTTTGTTTCATTTGTAATTTCTACTTTTATTGCATTGTAATTAGCAAGTAGTGTTTATAATGTTTTTACTTTATGGTAGCTGCCGAAATTTTCTTTGTGCCCTAATATATGACTGAATATTTTGAAAACATTTGTGAATGTTCCCATATACATTTGAGAAGCTGGCATATTCTTTTTTACTAAGGTTGGTATTCAACATATATGGAAAAAGCCTACCTTATTGATTATGCTGCTCATTTATTCTTAGTATGCTTATTTATCCTTATTTTTTGTTCACTGGACCTGTCTTGTACTAAGTGTGTTAAAGTCTCCATTTTTAGTGTTTCTCTCTATTTCTTCTCACATCTCTTTCAGTTTTTGTTTAGTGTAGGTGGTCGCTGTGTTATTTTATCTATAGATATTCCTATATATTGTATCCTAATTGTAAAATATGGATTTTAACATTAGAAAGTGTCTTTCTTTGTCTTGTTTAATGCTTTTGAAATTTGTCTTTGAGTTAAACCTATTCAGTTATTGGTATGACTGTTACGTTTGGTCTCAATTCAGTCATATGTTGTAATTTCTGTGTGTACAGTGTTATAGTTATTGCATGTCTTGATCTATTTGTTATGTGTCCTCTTTGCTTTTTAAAGATACTCCTTTGGGCAGTTAGAAAGGCTTTTGATTTTTTTAAAAATTTTTAATTCTATTTTGCTTTGCATTAATTTTTTTAATGCTTTTTTGAGAGGTTGTAGGTTTACAGAAAATTCATGTAGAAACTACAGAGTCCTTTATACTACCTCTTAATATTAACACCTTGCATTAGTGTGGTGCATTTATTACAATTGATGAAAACATATTATTATAATTACCCAATTCATCATGGTGTTATTTACATTAAGGTGCATTGTTTGTGTTATGCACTCCTGTTTTTCTCTTATTCTAGTAACATATATACAACCTAAGATTTCCCCTTTTAGCCACATTCAAATATATAATTTAGTGCTGTTAATTATGTTCACAATGTTGTGCTACCATCCCCACCATCCAGTTCCAAACTTTTCCATCACCCCAAATAGAAATGCTGTACAACTTAAGCATTAATTCCCTCTTCCTGACCCCCTCCCCAAACTTGGTAACCTGTATTCTAGTTTCTGGTGCTATGAATTTGCTTACTGTAATTATTTCATATAACTGAGATAATACCATATTTGTCCTTTTGTATCTGGCTTACAGCACTCAACACATTGTCTTAAGATTCATCTATGTTATTACATGTATCAGAACTAACTTCATTCCTTTTCATGGTTAGATAATATTCCATTGTATGTATATAACACATTCTGTTTATCCATTCATTGGTTGATGGATGCTTGGGTTGCTTCCATCTTTTGGCAATTTTGATTAATGCTGCTATGAAACATGAGTGTACAAATATCTGTTTAAATCACTGCTTTCAATTCTTTTGGGTATATATCTATAAGTGGGATTGCCAGATCTATATTTAACTTTATGAGGAAATGCCAAACTGTCTTCCACAGTTTACATTCCAATCAACAATGAATGAATACACCTATTTCTCCAGATCCTTTCCAACATATTTAATTTTCCATTTTTTTCATAGTTGCTAGTGGGTGTGAAATGGTATGTCATTATGGTTTTGATTTGCATTTCCCCATTGGCTAATGACGTTAAGCATCTTTTCATGTGCTTTTTTGGTCATTTGGATAGCTTCTTTGGAGAAATGTCTAGTCAAGTCCTTTGCCCAATTTTAATTCGGTTATTTTTCTTTCTGTTGTTGAGTTGTACCATTTCTTTATAGATTCTTATTGGATATATAGTTTCCAAATATTTTCTCCCATTGTGTAGGATGCTGTTTTCTTTTCACTATTTAATCCTTTGGTACTCAAAAGTTTTTAATTTTAATGAGGTCCCATTTATCTATTTTTCCTTTTATTGCTGTGCTTTGAGTGTAATGTGTAAGAAATCATGGCCAAAAACAAGGTCCTGAATTTACTTTCCTACATTTTCTTCAAGACGTTTTATAGTTCTGGTTCTTGTTCTTAGGTCTTTGGTCCATTTTGAGTTGATTTTTGTATATGATGCAAGGTAGGGGGCCACCTTCATTTTTTGCTTATGGACATCAAGTTTCTCCAGCACCATTTGTTGAAGAGGCCATTCTTTCCCAATTGAGTGGCCGTGATACTGTTGTCAAAAATCAGTCAGTCATAGGTGTGAATGTTGATTTTATTGGAATTTATTGGAATATTGGAATTTTTATTGGGATTGTATTGAATCTGTAAGTCACTTTGGGTAGAATTGACATCTTAACATTTAGTCTTCCAAACTGTGAACATGGAATGTCCTTCCATTCATTTAGGTGTTTGATGTCTTCTAGCAGTGTTTTTTAGTTTTGCACGTGCAAATCCTTTACATCCTTGTTTAGATTTATTCCTAGATATGTGATTATTTAGTTGCTATTGGAAATGGATTTTTCACTTGATTTTTCTGTTCATATTGTGCATTAACTAGTGTATAGAAACACTACTGCATTTTGTGCATTGATTTTGAATCCCGCTGTACTCATTTATTAGCTCTAGTAGCTATGTGGTGGGTTTTTAGGATTTTCTGTATATAGGATCATGTTATCTGCAAAAGTAAAAATTCCACTTTTTCCTTTCCAATTTGGATGGCTTTATTTCTTTTCTAGCCTAACTGCTGTGGCTAGAACTTAGAATACAATGTTGAATAACATAGTGACAGTGGGCACCTTTGTCTTGTTCTTGACTTTAGAGGGAAAGCTTTCAGTCTTTCACCATTGAGTATGATGTTAGCGGTGGTTTTTTCTTATATGCCCTTTAGCATGTTGAGGAAGTTTCCTTCTATTCTTAGTTTTCTCAGTGTTTTTATGAAGAAGGTGTTGCTGGATTTTGTCCAATGCCTTTTCTGCAGCAATTGAGATGTGCTTTGTTTTTTTTCTTCATTCTGTTAATGTGTGCTGTATTACATTGATTTTCTTATGCTGAACTACCCTTGCATATCTGGGATGAATCCCACTTTATCATGGTGTATCATTCTTGGATTAGGCTTGCAGTATTCTGTTTATAATTTTTGCATGTATATGTATAAGGGATATTGTACTGTAATTTTCTTTTCTTAGGATAACTTTATCTGGCTTTGGTATTAGGGTGATGGCCTTATAGAATGAGTTAAATGGGTATTCCCTCCTTCAATTTTTTGGAAGAGTTGGAGCAGGATTGTTGTTAATTCTTGGAATATTTGGTAAAATTACCCTGTGAATCCATCTGGTTCTGAGCTTTTCTTTGTTGT
This sequence comes from Cabassous unicinctus, assembly GCA_029593785.1. Classification (NCBI taxonomy): domain Eukaryota; kingdom Metazoa; phylum Chordata; class Mammalia; order Cingulata; family Chlamyphoridae; genus Cabassous; species Cabassous unicinctus. The sequence goes on from JAQZBX010067953.1 coordinate 5,749, forward strand.
TGTTTTTTAATTGATTCAATCTTTTTACTAATTATTGGTTTGTTGATATTTTCTATTTTTGAGGCAGTGTAGGCACTATGTGTGTTTCTTGGAATTTGTCCATTTCATCTAGGTTAGCTAATTTGTTGGCATACATTGTTCATAGTATCCTCTTATAATCCTTTTTATTTCAGTGGGGTCAGTAGTAATAGTCTGCCTGTCATTTCTGATTTTAGTTGTGTCCTCTCTTTTTTTCTTTGCCATTCTACATAGGTTTGTCAATTTTATTGACCTTTTCAAAGAACCAGCTTTTGGCTTTCTTGCTTCTATTTTTTATTTTCTGTTTCATATATCTGTTCTCTAACCTTTATGTCTTTCCTTCTGCTCATTTTGGGTTTTGTTTGCTCTTCTTTTTCTAGGTCCCCCAGTCATGGGGTTAGTGCTCTGATTTGAAATCTTCTTTTTTAATGTAAGCATTCAAAGCTCTACATTTCTCTCTCTGCACTACCTTTGCTGCATCCCATAGGTTTTGGTATGTTAATCTTTTGTTTTCATTCACCTCAGGATAGTTCATGATTTCTCTTGTGATTTCTTCTTTGACTCATTGGTTCATTACCATGTATATGTAAAGTTTGCAGTTCTCCCTCTGCTTTTGATTTCTAGCTTCATTACATTCTGGTCGGAGAAGAAACATTGTATGATTTCAATATTTTTAAATTTATTGAGACTTGTTTTGTGACCTAACATATGTTCTATCCTGGAGAATGATCTGTGTGCACCAGAGAAGAATGTGCATCTGCTGCTGTTAGATGAAGTGTTCTATATATGTCTGTTAGGTCTAGTTGTTTTAGAGTATCATTCAAGTCTTCTATTTCCTTACTGATCTTCTGTGTAGATGTTCTGTCCATTATTGGAAGTGGTATATTGGTGTTTCTTACTATTAATGTAGAACTATCTATTACTCCCTTCAAAACTGTCAATATTTGCTTCATATATTTTGGGACTATGCCATTAGGTTTATATATACTTATAATTGTTATATCTTCTCATTCAATTGACCGCTTTAGCAGTGTGTCCTTGTCCCTTGTAATAGTTTTTGACCTAAAGTCTATTTTATCTGTTATTAGTATAGCTACCCCAGCTCTCTTTTGGTTACTATTTTCATGGCATATTTTTTCCTTCCTTTCACTTTCAACCTACTTGTGTATTTGAATTGTAAGCAGCATATTAGTTGGGTCTTACTTTTTTACCATTCTCTGCCTTTTGACTGCAGAGTTTAATCTATTTACATTTAAAGTAACTACTGATAATGCAGGACTTTCTTCTGCCATTTTGCTATTTCATCTTTTTTAAAGCATACTTTTTTTGATCCTTATTTCTTCTGTTAATGCCTACTTTCACAATTATATATTTTTTATATTATTTTAATTCTCATTTCTTTCTGTATATATTTTCTTGGTGTTTTACATAGGGTTAAAATTTAACATCCTAAATCTCTAACAATTATGTTTGATTTGAAATCAACTTAACTTCAATAGCATACATACATTTTTCCTGTACCCTTTCATTCCCCCACCTTTTTGTGCTTTTGACTAATTATATCCTTATATATTGTATGTTCAAAACTATAGATTTATCATTACTTTTTATATGTTTGTGAAATGCAAACAGTACCAGGCCCATGGAAAAGAAAGAGAAATGGAGGCATGACATACCAAAAAATACAATAGTACTGACATTTATAATTTCCCATATGGTTACCTTTTTTTCAGAGGTCTTTATTCCTTTTTGTCACTTCTATCCACTTACTAGTGTCCTTTCCTTTTAGTCTGAAGAACTGTACATCATTGCTTGTAGGGAAGATCTAGTGGTGACAAAGTTCCACAGCTTTTTTTTTGTTTATCTGGGAATGTCTTAATCTCGCCCTCATTTTTGTAAGAAAGTCTTGCCAGATATAAAATTCTTGGTTGGCAATTGTTTTTTCTCAACCCTTTAAATATTTCATCCCCAAGCTTTCTTGCATCCATAGTTTCTGATGAGAAATCAGTACTTAATTTTATTGGGATTTCCTTGTACGCAACATGTTGCTTTTCTCTTGCAGCTTTCAGAACTCTCCCTTTGTCTTTGGCCTTGGACAATTTGATTACTAATTGCCTGGGCATAGTTCTCTTTGAGAGTTTATTCTGTTTGAAGTTCTTTGGGCTTCTTGAATGTGCATATTGATGTCTTTAGTTTATTTGTAGTAATACTGAAGGCATAGATGATCTAATGTTTAATTTGCTCTCCTTTTTGAATTTAAAATTTTATTTAGAAGATGTGGGAGAAATACAGAATCAGACAACCATCATTGTTCTCCAATCCTTGAAGTTCCTTCTGCAGCTTTTAAAATAATTTTTCTTATTTGTGAAATCCAAAAGTCCAGAAACCTATGGGTTAGAAGATTGGGCATTAGAGATAAATTATCATACTATGTTGTTTCTTAAGAGGTCAGATTCTGCAGAGAGCTGTTGGCTCTTCTCAATTCTTCCTGTCCCTTTCTCCCTTATGTTGCACTAGTTGAAAATAAGCTCCATTTCTCTTTCTTTTCCATGGGCCTGGTACTCTTTGCTGTTAACCTGTAGGTTTATTGGGACACACTTCTGAGAAAGTTCTCCTGGCCTACTCATGTTGGACAAAATGGGATATAAATGCAATTCAAATTAAGAAATAATGTGACACATTAAGTCCAAGGATTATTTCCAGTCATCTGTTAAACTGGGCATTTCCCTAATCATATATAAATATATATATATAAATAAATAATATATAAATTAAAAATAACTATAATGAATAGATGATTTTATGCATTTTGCATGAGACTTACTGGTATTAATGATGGTTAAATCTACCAGAGTATGGATTCAGGACTCTTAACAGGGGTAAATAAGTTGGTTGAAAAGACTAGTTTTTGAAAACAAGAAAAGTAAGTGTAAATATTATTGATGTTAGTAGGTAAGTATCATGTTTAAAGATGGAGACAAGAGTCCCACCAAAAATTAAGATTCAGAGAGCAGAATTTTCCAGCCTCCTTCACCCCCAACCCCACTCCCCAAAATGGTTAGTGCTTACTAATGAACTTTCCTAGCACAGCAGCAACAGCCATGAAAGAATACAATGAAAGGTGAAGGTCACGTATTAGTATATTAATTTTTCCTGAAAGGATCCCAGAAGAGAAAGAAAACATTACTCAGATATAAGGATATGGAGTTATTATCTCCTGGGTATTCTACCTTTTTCAGAAGCTATTTGAAAATAGAAATCACTTTGTAAATTTTATTTCTCTAAAGTGTGTGTGTGCATTGGGTAGCTACTCTACCTCTTATTACCAGCTGTGTGATATTAAATCATAACTTCCCTGAGCGCTAGGTTTCTCATCTATAAAGTTTTGGGGCACAAAAGAGATGCCCGCTCAGTTTTACTCTCTTAAGACCACTCTCACTAAGTTTTGCCCTTGGCTCTCTCTCACCATTCTTCTCCCTTCCAAGAAAAGATAGGGTGGAAGCTGGACAATGAGACTGCAAGGAGGGATTTTTGATCTGTTGGTGAGACTTGTTTTAAAGGGAAAGAAGACAGCACAACCTAGAAGTAATGGTAAAAAATTTGTGAATTTAGAATTTAATTCATATGTGAAATACTTCATTGTCTTTGCATAGGATTGTGACATTCACTATTGAAGTCAGTCATTGCAGTAATTTGGGTTCTGAATATAAAATTACCTTAATTTTTAAAGTTGGGAAATAAGTGTATTTTAGACCTCAACCTCTGTGAAGACCAAACTCGAAAGCTTACCAGAAAGTAAGCCCAAAAATTATAGTTCCTTTTGTATGGAAAATAAATAGTAATATTAGATGACATTTGTTACAGTATTTTCATAACACTACAGTGTTATAAAAAGCTATCCTCTGGGAAGTTCAACCAGTTGGGCGCCGGCTACCACATGGGAGGTCCCGGTGCCTCCTAAAGAAGATGAGCAGACACCTGCACCTGCCAAAACGAGCTAGATGCTGCACATACCGCAACGAACAGATGCCTAAACAAGCAGATGCCACAAGCCAGCAGACACCGCAGCCCACGGAGATGTTTCTCAGGCTGTTGGGCACACACCTCCCCTGTGGAAGGTCTCGGGTTGGGTTCCCTGGTGCCTCTTGGAGAAGGCGAGCAAACAAGGAGCAGACCGAGGAGAGAACCATCTGGGGGTGGGGGGTGGGGAGAAAATAAATAAATAAATAAATAAATCTTTAATAATTGAGAAAAGCCATCCTTTTACACAAACATACACAGAAAAACATTCGGAGACCACAAGAGGGAAAATGCAGCCTATTACCTGGCATAAAGAGCCCAAGCATCCACCACAGTACCTCACATTTAGTAGGTACTTCATCAATATTAAAAGAATGACTCATTAGACTTCTTTTGCTTAGGTTGTATCAGATGTATATTAAGTGTGGAAAATGTGCAGACATTAAAAGATGATTATAAGGTGTTGAATGGAGCCAGTGTTTGTCTTGGCAGAGAAAGAATAAGGGCAGAGAATGCTAAGAAAAACCATTGAACCATCAGGTATTTTTTTAAATTTTTTTTGTCTGATATTAACATCTTGTAGCATTAACATACATAACATTTTTTCAGATTCAAAGAAAAACAGTCTTTATCTGGAATATTATCCATATTCATATCTCACATGAGGTTTTACTATGCTATACAGTCCCATGTTACATTTTTTAGCTTTCCTTTTAGTCATATACATGATCTTAGTCTTTCCCTTTCAACCACTGTCGTATCCATATAAAAACACTGCTAGTTACAAACACTGTGTTGTGCTTGCACCTTTTCTATCCCTTTCCAAAGATTGACACACATCCTTTTCACCAGTTCAGCACAAATTAACCCCAGCTTTCCATTCTCTAATCTCATTGTATTTTCTGGTGACCCATATTCTAGTTATTAACTCCATGAGTTTACACAATATTTTTAGTTCAAAATAGTGCAGTCATACAGCCCTAGCTTCACTCAACATAATGTACTCCAGGTTCATCCATGCTGTCATATGCCTCACAACTTCATTTCTTACAGTTGCATAATATGCCATCATATGTATACAACAGTTTGTTTATCCATTCATCAGTTGTTGGACACCTGAATCGTTTCCATCTTTTGGTAATCTTGAATAATGCCTTTATGAAAATTGGTGTGCAGATGTATGTTCCTGTCACTGCTCTCAGTTCTGGCTATATACCCAATAGTGGTATTGCCAGGTAAATCTATGTTCAACTTCTTTAGGAACTGCAAAACAGTGCTCCATAGTAGCTGGACCATTCTACATTCCCACTAACAATGATAAATGTTCCCATCTCTCTACATCCTCTACAACATTTATAGTTTTCTGTCTTTTTTATAGTGGCCATTCTAATAGGTGTGAAATGAAATGACATTGTAGCTTTGATTTGCATTTCCCTAATCACTAGTGATGTTGAACTTTTTTTTTTCATGTGCTTTTTCACCATTTGTATTCTTTGGATAAATGTCTATTCAGGTCTTTAGCCCGTTTTTTAATTGGATAGTTTGTCATTTTATTATTGAGTTCTAGCATCTCTTTATATATCATGGCTATTAAACCCTTATCAGATATGTGATTTCCAAATATTTTCTGTCATTGAGTCAGCTGCCTTTTCACTTTTTGACAAAGTCCTTTGAGGTGCAAGTGTTTAATTTTGAGGAGGTCCCATTTATCTATTTTTTCTTTTGTTGCTTGTGCTTTGGATGTAAGATCCAAGAAACTATCACCTACCACAAGATCTTGAAGATGTTTCCCTGCATTTTCTTCTAGTAGTTTTATGGTCCTGGCTTTTATATTTAGGTCTTTGATCCATTTCGAGTTGATTCTTGTATAGGGAGTGAGGTAGGAGTCCTCTTTCATTCTTTTGGTTATACCTATCTAGTTCTCCCAGCACCATTTGTTGAAGAGACTCTTTTGTCCCATTACCATGGATTTGGTAGGTTTGCCAAAAACCAACTGGTCATAGAGGTAAGAGTTTATTTCTGGACACTCAGTTCTACCCCACTGATTGATGTGTCTATCTTTATGCCAATACCATGCTGTTTTGACCACTGTATCTTTGTAGCATGTTTCAAGGTCTGGCAGTGAAAGTCCTCTCACATTGCTCTTCTTTTTTAGAATGCTTTTGACTATGCAGGTGCACTTTCCCTTCCAAATAACTTTGATAATTGCCTTTTCTATTTCTGTACAATAGGCTTTTGGAATTTTGATTGGTATTGCATTGAGACTGTAAATCAATTTAGTTAGGATTGACATCTTCACAATATTTAGTCTTCCAATCCATAAACATGGAATGTCTTTCCATTTGTTTAGATCTTCTTTTATTTCTTTTAGCATTGTTTTGTAGTTTGCTGAATTTCAGTCCTGTACTTTTTTGGTTAAATTGATTCATAGGTATTTGAGTCTTTTTGTTGCTATTGTAAATGGAAATTTTCCCCTGATTTCCTCCTCATTGCTCAATATGAGTGTACAGAAACATTACTGATTTTTATGTGCTGATTTTGTATCCTGCCACTTTGCTAAATTTGCTTATTAGCTCAAGTAGCTTGTTGTAGACATTTCAGAATTTTCTAAATATAGGATCATGTCATCCACAAATAGTGATAATTTTACTTCCTTTTTTCCTATTTGGATGCCTTTTATTTTTTCTTGTCTAATTGCTCTAGCTAGAAATTCTAGCACAATATGGAATAATGGTAGTGACTGTGGGCATCCTTGTCTTGCTCCTGATCTTAGAGGGAAAGCTTTCAATTGTTCCCCCCTGAGTACGATGTTGGCTGTGGGTTTTTCATATATGCCCTTTATAATATTGAGGAACTTTCCTTCTATTCCTATATTGAAGTGCTTTTATCAAGAAAGGATGCTGGGTTTTGTTGAATGCCTTTTCTGCATCGATTGAGATGATCATGTGGGTTTTTACCTTCAATTTGTTAATGTGGTTTATTACATGTATACACCACATTATAATATAATTCTTTTAATATGCTATTGGATTCTATTTGCAAGTGTTTTGTTGAGAATTTTTGCATCTATGTTCATTAGAGAAATTGGTCTGTAATTTTCTTTTCTCATATTATCTTTATCTGGCTTTGGTATTAAGCTAATGATAGCTTCATGAAATGTGTTGAGCAATTTTCCCTTTTCAGTTTTTTCTAAGAGTTTAAATGGGATTGGTGTTAATTCTTCTTGAAATGCTTGGTAGAATTCACCTGTGAAGCCATCTTGTCCTGGGATTTTCTTTGGTGGGATATTTTTGATGACTGATTCAATTTCTTTAAATGTGATTGGTTTGTTAATTTCTTGTTTTCCTTGTGGAGTCAATGTAGGTTGTTTGTGTGTTTCTAGGAATTTGTACATTTCATCTAGGCTGTCTAGTTTGTTGGTATATAGTTTCTCATAATATCCTCTTATGATCCTTTTTATTTCGGTGGCATCAGTCATAACTTCCTCCCTTTTATTTCTGATTTTATTTATTTGCATATTCTCTCTTTTTTCTTTGTTAGTCAAGCTCAGGTTTTGTCAATTTTATTGATCTTCCCAAAGAACAAGCTTTAAGTTTTGTTGATTTCTCTCTATTGTTTTTTTTCCCTCAATTTCATTTTTTTCTGCTCTAATCTTTATTCTTTCTTTCCTTCTGTTTGCTTTGGGAATGGTTTGTTCTTTTTCTAGTTTCTCCAGTTGTTCAGTTAGACCTTTGATTTTACCTCTTTTTTCTTTTTTAATATGTCTATAAATTTTTTTACCATATAAATTAATAGGGCTATAAATTTGACTCTCAGCTCTGACTTCACTGTATCCCATAAGTTTTGATAAGTTGTGTTCTTGTTTTCATTTGTCTCAATATATTTACATTTCATTTACAATTTATTTTTGACCCACTGATTGTTTAAGAGTGTGTTGTTCAGCCTCCACATGTTTACAAATTTTCCCCTTTCCCATCTATTATTGATTTCCAGTTTCATTCCATTATGATCTGAGAAGGTGCTTTGTATAATTTCAATCTTTTTATATTTATTGAGACCTGATTTGTGATATAATATGTGGTCTATCCTGGAGAAAAATCCTTGAGCACTTGAGAAGAATGTATAACCGACTGATTTGGGATGCAATGTTCTGTATAGAACTGTTAGGTCCTATCTCGCCTATCATATTGTTCAATTTCTCTATTTTGTTATTGATCTTCTGTCTAGTTGTTCGATATAATGATGTGAGTGGTGTGTTGAAGTCTTTAACTATTATTGTAGAGATATCTATTTCTCCCCTCAGTTTTGCCAGGGTGTGCCTCATGTATTTTGTGTCACCCTGGTTAGGTACATAAATATTTATGACTGTTATTTCTTCCTGGTGGATTGTTCCTTTTACTAATATATAATAGCCTTCTGTAGCTCTTATAACTTTTTTTTGCATTTGTCTGTTTTGTATAGCTACCTCTGCTCTTTTTTTTTTTTTTGGTTACTGTTTGCATGGAGTATCTTTTTCCAACCTTTCACTTTCAGCAAGTTTGTATCCCTGGTTCTAAGTTGAGTCTCTTGTAGGCAGCATATGGTTGGCTCATGGTTTTTAAAATCCATTCTGTCACCCTATATGCTTTGATTGGGGAGTTTAATCCATTTACACTAAATGATATTAATGTAAATGCATTATTTACTTCCACCATTTTATTCTTTGGTTTCTATATGCCATATCTTATTTTCATTGGTCTTTTTACTCTTTTGGTTATTCTTTCTGCTATTCTTGCCATCTACACTCTGCTCCAAATCCCTCTATCCTGTCTTTTTCTTTAGGGCTGTAAGGTTCCCATTAATACTTCCTGCAAAGGTGATTTTTTTTTTACGATCTCTCTTAGTTTTTATTTGTGAAAATTTTAAACTCACTTTCATATTTGAAGGGCCATTTTGATGGATAAAGAATTCTTGGCTGGCAATTTTTCTCTTTCAATATCCTAATTATATCATACCACTGTCTTCTTACCTCCATGGTTTCTGATGATAAATCCACACTAAGTCTTACTGTGAATCCCTTGTACATGATGGTTTGCTTCTCCCTTGCTGCTCTCAGAATTTTCTCTTTATCTTTGATGTTTGGCATTCTAAGTAGTATGTGTCTTAAAGTAGGTCTATTCAGATTTATTCTTCTACACTCTCCTCCAACCCTCTCTCTCCTGTCTTTTTCTTTGGGGCTGTAAGACTCCCTTTAATACTTCATTTCTTTCATGAGTGCCAGGAAATTTTCAGCCATTATTTCCTCAAATACTATTTCTGGCCCTTTTCCTTTCTCTTCTCTTTTGGGAACTCCCTTGATATGTATGTTGTTGCTCTTTGTGTTATCATTCAACTCCCTGAGCCCCTGTTCAGTTTTTTCCATTCTTTTCTCTCTCTGTTCTTTCTTCAGTTTCAGCTGTTCTGTCTTCTGTATCACTTATTCTTTCTTCTATCATTTCAAGTCTGCTGTTGTATGCCTCCAATGTGGTTTTGGTCTCACCTGTCATGTTTTTCATTCCCTTGAACTCTGTTATTTTTCTGTTCAGGTTTTCACATTCTTCTTTGTGCTCACTCAGTGTCTTCTTGATGTCCTTTATCCCTTTAACCATATTGTCTTTCAACTCATTAATATGATTTTGTAATTTTTATAAATCTCATTGATTAGTTTTCTCAAATCCTGTCTCATCTGGGGCTTTGCTATATTCCTTTGCTTGGGCCAGTTCTTCCATTTTCTTTGTATAGCTTGTAATTTTTTGCTGATGTCTAGGCATCTGATTATGATAGTGAGTTTACTCTGAGGCTCAATTTCTCTTTTGTAGGGATTTAGTGGTGGGAGACTGTGTTATTGACATTCTTTGGTTCTTGGTTCAACCTGTTCTATGTCTTTAGGATTGTCCCTATTGCTCAAATCTGGGCACTTGATCCAGTAATGGTTGCAG